>BQNB010040749.1:0-47198 GCA_026074375.1 Tanacetum coccineum
TTGTATGCTAAGTTTTCTAAGTGTGAGTTTTTGGTTGGAAGAAGTGCATTTCCTTGGTCACGTGGTCAACCATAACGTATTCACGCGGATCCGAGTAAGAGTGAGGCAGTGAGGAATTGGATGATTATTCTTAGGATTGGCTGGTTACTACCGACGTTCATCGCGAATTTTGTTTTTTAGATTGTTGAACCCCTTACTTCCCTAACTGAGAGGAATCAGAAGTATGAGTAGAGCATAGAACAAGAAGAGGCTTTTCAGACTTTGAAGAATGATTATGTGATACTCCGATAAAGCGAATGTAGTGAGTGATTCATTGAGTAGAAATGAGAGAGTGAAATCAAGACTAGTAAAAGAGATGATACTGCCAGCCCAAAGTGAGACATTTAAGCAAGAGAACGTACTCGCAGAAAGGCTACATGGTTTAGATCTACAGATGGAAAGAAAAGGAGATGAGAGTTTGTACTTTATGGATCGAATTTAGGTTCTATTGGTAGGAAGTGTAATGGATGAGGCCCATGCATCAAGATACTTGGTACATCCGGGAGCGGATAAGACGTACTATAACCTTGGAGACATGTATTGGTAGCCACGTGTAGAAAAGGATATAGCTACCTATGTTAGCAATTGTCGGATTTGTTTAAGAGGTGAAGGCTGCAATGTCAAAGACTTTTGGCTTGCTGCAACAGCCTGAGATACTTGAGTGAAAATGAGATAGAATCACCATGGATTTTATCACTAAATTTCCAAGGTCAAAGTAGTGAGTATGATGTGATTTGGGTGATGGTCGATAGACTGACCAAGTTAGCTCATTTTCTAGCTATACAAGAAGATTTCAAGATGTGAAGTTGGCAAGGATTTATATTGATGAGATAATAGCAAGGAATGGAATTCTAGTGACAATCAACTCAGTTTGAGATGGATGATTTACCTCGTGGTTTTGGCAGACGCTGCGGAAAATGTTAGAGATGCGATTGGATTTGAGTACTGCTTAGCATCCTCAAGCGGATGGACAAAGTGAACGTATGATTCAGACTTTGGAAGATATAATGAGGGCATGTGTTATCAATTTTGGTGGTAGTTATCATTTGAGCATTAGGTGTGCTCCGTTTGAAGCTTTGCATGGTAGGAAATGTAGATGATTTTCCACTATGAGTTAGTACTAGAGACGACAGATAAGGTGGTATTGATTAAGGAAAATCTCAAAGCGGCGAGAGATAGTCAAAAGAGCTATGCGGATAAGAGACGTAAACTATTAGGGTTTAAGGTGGGTGATCGAGGGTTATTAAAAGTGTCGCCATGGAAGGGCTTAGTGCGTTTTAGAAAGGAGGGTAAGTTAGCACCGAGATATGTAGGACTGTTTAAGATCCTTGAAAGGATTGGCCTTGTAGCGTATAGGTTGAGGTTACCTGAGGAGTTGAGTAGCATGCATGACACTTTTCATGTGTAAAATCTAAAGAAGTGTCTGGTGGATGCTAGTTTGCATGTGCCATTGGATGAGATCAAGGTCGAAAAGACACTTCATTTTTCCAAGGAACCTGTAGAGATTATGGATCGAGAAATTAAGAAGTTAAAACGTAGGAAAACAGCGCTTGTGAAAGTTAGGTGGAATTTGAAACGTGGTCCTGAGCTTACTTGGGAACACAAAGACCAGATGAGGATTAAGTATCCATAGTTGTTCGTGGACCGAGTTGTTGAGCCTGCTAGTTAAATCTCAGGACAATATTTCCTCAAGGAGGGGATACTATAACACCCGTGATTTAATCAGGTTAGTGAGACCTTTAGAAATGGCTAAGAGTTCTTTTTGTGTGATTCTTGTGTGCTATGTGTAATACATGTGTGCTAAGTGGTTTAAATAGGTGCATGATATTGTTTTGAGGTGTATGATCATCTCATTTTGAGTGCATTTGTGTTTGGTGATGAGTATTCCATTTATTCACCTATAGTGATAATGGAAAGGAAAGGCGTATTGCATGTAATGCTACGTCAATAGTTGGATGATTTTGTGTTAAGCGTTTATGTGAATGTATTATGTTGGAGATAAGTTAAGTGAGTGAAATTTGGCGAATTAGGGTAGACTTTCTAAATATAGAAAGTGAAATGTGAAATGAAGAGTTATTTTTAGAAGGTTTAGTAAGTTGCGTTTAAGTAAAAAGGTTTACCCAAATTAACTTAAGTTTTTATCAAAACTTAAGGTAATAAAGATAATTAGTTAATTAATAAATAAAATAAAAATAAAAAATATATATATATAGGGGTGTTCGGCATGATTTAAGAAAAAAAAGAAAAATGAAACAAAATTTAACTCTAATTAGGATTCTATTAGTATAAATACAAATCTAATAAATCCATAAATCACTTTTTCTCTCCCCTATCCCTTTGATCGGCCGAATCCTTCAAGAGAAGAAAAAAAAAGTTTTTTTTAATCAAGAACGAGTTGGTGATTAAGTGTTTCAAGAATCAAGGTTTAGGTATGTTTCAATTAAGCTTTTGTTTAGTTTTCTTTAAAACATGTAACAATTAATATGATGGATCATTAGGGTTTATAAAAACTTTAGTAATTAAGGATGTTTTGATCATATTAGAGTGTTTGATGTTTAATTAGGATCTTATTGGTGTAAGCAGTTAGGTTTAAATCGCGTTAATTTATGATTTAGAGTTGAGCAGAATTTAGGGTTGTGTTCAAATGATGATATCTAGATGTTAAAAATGTGTTTCGATATGAGTCAAAATCCTAAATTGTAGTTCAAAGAGTCTAGTTTTAAAAAAGTCCGGCCTTGTTTGATTTGGAGTTCTAGAAGTTAGTTAAATATTTGTTACAAAAAAACTTGTCAAAATAGTAAATACGGGTCAGATTTAGGTCATGTTTAGGAGGGTAAAACCCTAACTTAAAAGTAGAATTAAGGTTAGCCAATCTACAGTAATCAAGTTCTATATGTATATAAATAAACCCTAGAAGTAGAGCTTCTGATTGTGTGTCTAAATATGATAGTTAGAGCCATACGTTTTAGTGTGCAATCAGATCCGAATTGGAATAGTTTTGAAGTTGGATTTTATTTGGGATAGTTAGACCCGTTTTACCGGGTGCGTTTTACCGTTTCTTTTCGTTTTACATTCAAACGACCTCCGTTTTAGTTCTAGTTTTCTTTATTTTTCAAATTAAGTTAATTAGAATTTAATTTTGATTTTTAATTTAATTTAGCATTTATTTTTCTTAATTTTTAATATTTAGGTTTCCCGATACCTTATTCTGTTCCCCGTATTTAATTTAGATTTAATTTTAGGATTTCCCTATAACTAATTTTGTTTCCCGTAGTTTTTAAGATCCCCATTTCCTTTGCTTGTTTTCCCGTAGATTAAATTAAGTTTTATTTAATTAATTTTAGTTATAATTATATCAGTGTTTCCATCATTCAATTTCTCATCAAACCAGGATAAATTTCAATTGCAGCCTCGTTGGGACATACGACCCGGGAATATCTCTTCCGGAATCTTTTTATAATTGATTTGATTCTTATATATTTAATCTCTTTGTGTAGCTTTTGACCTTTTCCCTTGGTTAAGGGCATTCGGTTAGAATTTGCATTTGAGTTATTTTATATATATACCGTCAACGAATCAGTATCCATGGCCTGAGCTAGAGGGAAAGAGATTTGGTATTATCCAAGAGCGATATGGGTCGTTTGTTTTGTGTTTGAGGGATCGGATGGGTATGCCTACCCAGTATATGATTTGTTGGTTTGATTGATTGGATTGAATTACATGTTAGCTTGTATGTTAGTTAGCATAATTGTCATGCAAAAGTATTGTTTTATAATCACAGTAATTGGTTAAATTGTTTTTGTAACGGATTGAATATGTGTGTCTGAAAACCTATGTTTCTCACCAACCATTGTGTTGACGTATAAGCATCATTTTCAGGTATTCAGCAGGATGAGACTAAAGTTAGGAAAAGTGGCTAGATGGACCGTAGGCAGTTGGAGAAGTTTAGTTGTCTAGATTTCATATTTGTTTTGGATGATAAATGATTTTTGTTTTTCTTTGATAGGATGTTTGAGTGTTTGCGTGTCATGACATTGGCACGAACTGCCTTTATTTCAATGTCAGACGACTTTTGGACTTTATTGGTGTGTTTTGGGTATTTTCATGGCACTGCGTGTCTATACCTTGTATCTTTATGCATGTTTTAGTTTCTCTTATAGACGCCAAAGTGTTGTGATGATTCCCTTTCTCGTCGCGCCTCGCGTTTCTGGCTTGGCGGGGTGTGACAAACACGTAACTTAGTATAACTTTAATTCACATAATTGTTTTGATTAAGTGCTTTCCGTTGGGCCAACACTAACTTCGACAATTATGTAGTCATAAGTATGACCGTTCATTCACTTAACTGTTTTAACCAGTAACCTTCCTTTGGGCATGACAACTGGTTTTAACAATCAAGTAGTCACAAGACATGTTACAATATATTACAAACATGTCAAATAATGCCATTTACTAAGTAAATCATTATGAAAGAAAAACACTACAAAACTCATTGTTCAAAAACTCATAAACCAAGTTAGCAGTCATGTAATCTTTCTTTCTAAAACATATTGTAGAATAATCTCGATTAAATTATCCACAAATTATGACAAGATCGAGATTCTTTGTGTTGAACCAAACGTGATGGTCAAATATATTACATCCATAAGAAAACTTAGGCCAATCTATAAAATTTAATATTGGCTTAAAGTGTAACAAAATAAGTGTCATAACTCTTAATAAAAGAAAAAACTCTCGAGTTATTTGTTTAAAGCTTATAAACAAGTTAGAGAAATTATTATAGTATAATCTTTCCTTTAAGACTTTTGTTTATTGAGTTAACATAAGTGTAACGAGAATATTTAACTTTCTGCCACTGATTGATTTTGTTTATATAAAGGTTTTCGTTTAATCATGCTACACTTGAGAAATATAACTTTGTTTAATCTCAATGTTTACACAGTAGCATAAGACGTTATGTTGTTTAATCTCAATATTTACATAGTAGCATAAGTGTAACAGCATAGCTGAAGAAACTATCCTCGTTAAATATTTAACTTCCTGCTGAATGTATAAAAACCAAGGAAAAAGAAAACAATATATTTTGCTTTTATGGTGTTTTTTCTTTTTTCCTTTTAGTATACAAACTAGCGATAATTTTATTGATAAAACATGATCGTTACATTTTATAATTAATAAACCATGCTCGATGCCACATGTTGATTAATTATCCCAAGAAACATGTAATCATAATATGAACAATCAATAACATAAAGCATAACATTAAAACTTACTTGATGTCGAAGGATGAGATCACCATGAACGAATTAAGAACACCAGTTAGGATGAAGATCTTCTACTTAATCCTCTCTTCTTAGTGATGGATCATAATGTTTGTGTGTTTTTGTGTGTTTTTATGAGGTGAATAATCCCCTATTTATAAGAGATGTCAAGCAGGGATCAACTCCTAATTAGGTTATGATTATGAAATCATTACCATAATTCATTACCTAGACATTATCATATAAGAAAATTGGATCTCCCTTCAAGATACAATATCCTTCGGAGTTTCATTATGGTAACTAAATATTATTTAATTACTCTTAATATTACCCATATAAATCAACAATATATAATGTACAAATATACTAATGCATTAAATAGGTTAGGACACAATTATAGAGAAATATCCAATATCAAAATAAGATATTTGCTAACACACGGCCCCAATCATATTAGCTTGAGACCCACAAAATGTACTGAGAAATATAATTACATAAAACAGGACAAAAGTCATGAAACATCAAAAGCTTTACAAAGGTTACAAGGAATTATCAGACAAAAATACAGAACAATGAATGTAAATAAGCATCACAAAAATCGACAAGTTCACATCTAAGCCACAACAAAGCAATAGTAGCAATAATCGAGATATACTAAACACCACACGGTTATACAAGATACTTACAGTTTGACGGAGTCACAAGGACCAAAGACACTTTCAAATATATATAGAATATGATTAGTTTTCGCTATTGGTTGAAGGAAGCAACTTCTCTGCTTCCACATCCTTAATAATGGCTCTCTAAGAACTAAAATTACAAATTTGGCATAGAGATGATCAAATGCATATGTCAACCTCTTAAAAAGGGAGGTCTTTACCTGGTTTAAGTTTGTGTGGCGGTGGTTTAAACCCCGTGGATTAGTCGGCTAAAAGATCGGAAATCATAGTTACCCCAAAAAAGAGAAAGTACTACGCATGAATTAATTTCACTTGTTCATTTAAAACCTCCTATATTCGAAGAAAAATAAATAACAAGCCCAATGATCAGAACAGAGTCACATATTACATGATCATTATTGTTCAAATCACCTAGTAACCTCGGGTTACATAGCAACCCGATTAAAACAGCACGTATAATCTCAACACGGAAAAAACAAAAGAAAAGAATCTAGATTCTTCCACTAATAGTGATCTACATGTCATATCTAAAGCAAATTCAATTTTCATTATAATTCAAAACTCACTCATCGAAACTTTTATAAGCGATACATGCATTAAGTGAAAGCGTATATCTGTTAGAAAACAAGGTGGGTGTGTGATGATCCTGGATATCTCTGTTGTATCATGTTTGTTCACTTTTCGTATAAAGTATTTTGACCCTATAGATGCCTGCGTTGTACGAAATCTCTATCGGGATAATACAAAGAGAATAGCAATTTGTGTTCTAGGTACAAGAATCACAAATAAAAAACAATGAAGGAATTGTATGAATGTATTTCGTTCTATATTTTTTTATGCCTGAGAACCAATGTTTCTGTAAGTATATAACAAAAAAAGTAGACAGTTACGGGTGGTTAGAGTTGGTTAAAACTGAAATTTACAACCAACTGGTCATAGACTTTACAGCGTAACACAAGTTGTTACGGCGTAAAGTATACACAACTTTACTTGTTACGGCGTAAAGTCTACAAAACTTAACATGTTACGGCGTAATGTCCACATAGATTACGGCGTAAACTATAAGTCTTAAAACTAGAAATATATCATTGAAGCAAGTCTTAAATGGTATATTTCACTTGAGATAATTTGTTACATGGATGGAAACCTTGTGTTTTTAACTAAGGATTCATCATGTATATATATTATATATTGTGTATGAGACTGGTTGTTACTTTTGCATGAGAGCAATATGAGCTAACAACAACAGTATCTAATTGAGAGTATTTAGAAGACTGACAACAACAATATCTAATTGAGAGTGATTTAGATGACTGTTAAAACAAATGTTTACGAATTATATATAAGGCATAGTGTTGTTTGTGTACACATGATGCTAGAGAATAATCAACCCTAGTTAAAGTAGGATTTCATTATTTATGATAAATCTGCTAACTAGATATGCTCAGCTAAGAGCATTGTTGCATTACACATTAAAGAATGAGGATACTTTACATTTTAAGAAACTGTAAAGATGACTATCTGAGATAAGTATGTTGGTGACTTTAAATACCCCATTAATGGTACTGTCACATTTCCATACTATGACACTTGCAATAGTATGCAAATATACATACGACACTCATCATACTATTTAAATCCTTCACAATTTGTGAATTTGAAACAATTATTCGAAAAGTTTACATAGATGACTATTTAGCTATCTTGTAAAGAAAGAGTTAAGAATGTTGGAAACATTAGACTTCAACTTGCTAATTAGTCTGATGCATATCTGTTTTCAGTATTTGGATAATTGGGGGGGGGGGGGGGGAGATAGTAAGACAATTTTTACTTTATGATGAATGAAGATACGTGGTATTTGTTATTCATACATAGAATAATTGTTATCCTATATTTGCATGTTTAATCCTTGAATGATTTTATCATTCTAAATATGTCCATTGTCAGTTAACAATATGGGAATATTGTTACATAAGACAAATGTGAGTGTTGGTTATATTCTCTGAATGTATGGATGGTTCCCACCAAACTCATATGTTATTCACAAGGGTTGCATATAGGACACCCTAACTTTCGTACATTTACTTTTGGATCCTTGTCATGAGTAAGATGTCAAAAATGATTAAATAAGTCATCCTTAGACTTGAGATACAAGAAAGTTTGCATGTGTGGATATCACTTTTTAAGTATAAGTCAAACGCTATCATGAAAATGGTAGTTATAAAGGCTATTCTTGGAAGTGATGTGAAGCAGCATCCACAACACTTGTAATCAACAAAGAATTTGTTCCTCCACTTGATATGTGCAGTATGATACCATGGGCCCTCTTTAGAATTAATCAGATAATTGTATGGCCGTACCCAAAGGGTAATTCAAGATGATTCTTAATACATTTGATATATCTGAATTAACTTCAATAATGAGAAACTAAATCGTTAAACTATATGGAATGAGTTAGGATCCATATCCATGGTTTAACGGTATCTGAACAAAGGGATGATAATGGCAAGTAATACATAACCATTATACTAAGAATATTCTTGGAACTTCATCTCAGGTATTTCTAGTTTTAATAACAAATGGAGTGTTGCTAGACGTTTCCATTGTTAGTATAAACGTTGTCCGCTACTCCAACTCCCAAGTGGGAGCTGTTGGAATATGGTAGTTGGATCCGCGTGTTATACGACTAGAGATACGTGAGCCTATTGAGGGCACACACGTTAAGACACATAGAATATATTTATTCTTAAATATACTTCACGGGTATATTTAAATAGCCGTTACAGTTTATAACTGTAACACCCTCATTTTTACATATAGCAACGGAAGCTAATCTGGGGTATTACTTCATAGTACAACATTCATAATCATAGAAAACGATTCAAAAGAGACGTTTTTGAAAATTTAGTTATCATTCATTTATTCATCAGAGTTTTACAAAAGGAGGTCCCAAAATCTAGAAACATAAAGTGTTATCACGATTCACCCTTATAACACAAGATCCGGAGGCTTGGTAAAATGGAAAAGAAATTGATCCATGTTTATTAGAGAGAAAAAGATAAGAGATGGGAAGTTATGTGTGTTGTTGAGAGAAAACACACACACACACTTTTTACAAAAGTGAGCTTCACCCCTCCATGGAAGTAATGGAGGAGGTATTATAGTCCTAGAGACATCACAACTAACGAGGTTGTCATTATTGAGTCCCTATGTGTCACGCTATAAATAAACTAATGTAATTTCGTGTTTTGTCCACCATAATTTTAAATGCTAACATCTTCCCCAATATGTGGACACATACGAAATTACTTACAATGTTCCTATTAGGTACAAATACAATAGAAATAAAGTCTTCCAAAGCACTTCCAAAGCTGAAGTTGTCTTGTGAGTTCTCTTGGTCTTGAAACTTGTATTCTAGCTTGGATCTTCATTGTCTTTACTTGTTCTGGAACCATTGTAGTATGCATGAGTTGGATTAACTTCCCCCCAATTCATGCAGCATATCTTGAAAAGCTTTCTTCATAGACTCCTTTTTGTCGAAGTTTTTAAATCAGCTTCCCCCCAAACCAACATCCCTATCTTGAGCAGATTCTGAAACATTGATGTAGCTTAAACAATCTTCTACTTGTCATCAAAGTGCACAGCGGAATTTTGTAGAAGTCAAACCACACCAACGACCACTGCTTCTTGTCATCAGGGCTTGGTGAATATTCGTTCGGGGGTTAGCATAACGAGAAATCAGCATTTGTTCGTGCTCATGTATGCAGAATACTTCACAAAACCAATTCTTATGAAGTATATACACTACTCTCACCCCTGGAAGTTTGCGCAAGGTAACATCAAAAGTCAATTAATCCTGGATTATATCATTTTCCCCATGATGTTGAGAACTCTTGGAAGGCATCATTGTCGTGTACATTCATATACTCGAGAAGTTCTTGTCATAAGCACAAATCTTGATATACAAAAGAATCATTACCCTCTTGACTTCAGAAACCGTAGAGGAGATGAAGCAAGAATCAAGAACACTTGGTATAATCAAGGTCTTGTGAATGAATGTCACACACAGAAGAACTTATGCAAGATTTTACTTAAGACTGGAAGTTAAACATTGTCTTGGAAATAACAAAAATACTGGAGAAGTGCTGATTACATCTCAAACTTTAAACTCTCCTGGCTAACTTACCCACCCCGTATCTGTAGACTATTTGTTTGTGATCACATGGTGAAGTAAACCCGATATATCAAACTTGAAACTGAAGTAAAATCCCCCAAATTTGTTACTTAATCTTGCACTATTGTTGATTGAAGAACGGTGCAGAAGAAAATCTCTAAGTACTTTATACTCCATCAAAAGTATAAGAAGTACAACACCTCTTGAAATTATCCACAACGACATCCGTGCGGTGACACCTGAGTACTACAACGTAACTCCTTTAAGTGATAGTTGTCCAGGTCTTCATCCAACCACCCTTTGACCTTTGGAAACTAGATAATCCAAGTCTTAATCATAATTGTATACGTTCAAGCAAGTCATCAATCGATAGAAAATAGAAGAAAGTCTCGATGATGAAATAAGTAGACGCCTCTGTGAAATTCAACTTTAATCACAAATAAGGGATACCAAATCAACTTCGTGATCACATGTCATCGTAATCCGAATCTCTAGCCATTTTGTCATTTAAGTGAATCTTTTCAGGATCGTTTTGGAATTAAGTGTTGTTGTTTGTGTGGTGTGTTGTTTGTTGTTCTTGTTTTGATTATAATATTCCCAAATTCGGTCATATGCCCAAAGTCGGTCAAAGTCAGTCATATGCCCAAAGTCGGTCACATATGCCCAAATTCGGGAAATTAGGTTTTCAAAACAAGGGTTTTCAATGGACAAAACGCAGTCTTCTTGAGACAAAACGCAATGATTTGTTAATATTTGGGCAGCATAACGTTTAGATTTGCTATATAAATGGTCTTTAATGAGGCAAAACGCAGTGGCAAAACGCAGTCTTCAATAAGCAAAACGCAATGACCAAAACGCAATGACCAAAACGCAGTGACCAAAACGCAGTGACCAAAACGCAGTCTTCAATAAGCAAAACGCAATGACCAAAACGCAATCTTTAATAAGCAAAACGCAATGACCAAAACGCAACACGCAAGCAAAACGCAATGACCAAAACGCAACCCGCAAGCAAAACGCAATGAAGAACACCCCTTCAGTGAGTCAAAACGCAGCCAAGAAAAAATCATCAAACATTCTTGAAAGCTACGAAATGATGTTAAAACCACCTAGTAATGATGCAAGGGATAGATCTAAGCCCGAAAGTATAAATCTTTAACACTTTTAACCACAAACAAAGATCAAATCTTGATTTTCTTGGTATATTTTTTTGAACCAAAAAAATAAACAAACCAAGCCACGAATTTGATCTTGTTTAGCCACAAGATCAGTAGATAAACAACACGGATTCCCCCTATGCTCTGGTGCCAATTGTTATTACGATTCACCCTTATAACACAAGATCCGAAGGCTTGGTAAAATGGAAAAGAAATTGATCCATGTTTATTAGAGAGAAAAAGATAAGAGATGGGAAGTTGTGTGTGTTGTTGAGAGAAAACACACACACACTTTTTATAAAAGTGAGCTTCACCCCTCCATGGAAGTATGGAGGGGGTATTTATAGTCCTAGTGACACACAACTATCGTAGCTTGTCATTATTAGTCCCTATGTGTCACACTATAAATAAACTAATGTAATTCCGTGTTTGTCCCCATATTTTAAGGCTAACATAAAGTTTGAATGATTACAATTTAGCCATCTTCAAGTCCGTAACACTCCGTGCCTTAAGTTGCTCAATTACCAGAGATAACATGCTTAAAAGAGTCAACACAAAGGTTGAGTGAAATTCATAGGTTTTATGATAAATAATCAGTGAGATTCCTTGTCATACCCATAAGTGTAATGATTGTATTGAATTATAGAAATCAGTATTATTAGATTGTAGTATTATATAATTGCGTCTAAGCTCATGGCACACAAACTGACTTGTGTATATATCAACAATGATATATATAATGATAATGGCCCTCGGTGTAGGAAATTGCCATATACCTATGAGATTCAAATATAGTGTGTTTGGTTACCTATCCGGCTAACACAAACGGGATTCGTCAATCCCGATAGGCCTATCCACAATATTCGCGTTCACTCGCAAGTGATTAATGGTCTATGATAGTGAGGGTCTTTTGGCATAAAGTGACTTAGACATTAGTTGTAATAGTATATCAGGATAGCATATAGTTTGAAAAACACTTGTATTCATAATTTATAGCATGTATCCCCCTCACGGGTTTATGAAAACATTAAAGAGATTTAAAAGTGAGGCTATGAACTCACCTTAATAGTACAGTGAAATCTGATTGATGGCAAAAGTATATGAAATGAAAGTAACGGCTTCGTCACACAACCTGGGTAATATGTCAAGTCTTAGTTTGATTGAATATGTTTTATGTCATAATGTAATATCATTTGATTGAACTTATTATGGAATTATTGCATCACTGTTCGGGCCATCATAATTCAGAGGTCATGTAGTAAACGTTTGAGGAGCTAGGGCACTTTAAATCGTAAACCCAACAACTCAGTCAGAACGTAATACTAAGATGAAACCCCTTAATATGAAGCTCCCTAATATTGTGATATGATATAGATTCGGGACAGGATTTTTATAAAGCACATAGATGATGAATTTTATAATAGTTATAACATAATCGGTTTTAAGCGTTTTGCTCAATAACTTAAAATGATAAGCACGTCAAGCGTTAATTAAAGTTATGTCTTATAAGGTTTTGAACACATTTCTACACTTTTTCAAAATGTTACATTTTAGACCCTTAAGAATGAAAAATGGCAAAATATACCCTTAGAGTTTTCACTTTTACAAGTTTGGTCCTTTTAGTTTAAAAGATGTACAAAGTAAATCTTGTATTTTGGAAAGTGACATAATATACCCCTATAGTTATAACTTTGATAAAATAACATTTTCAGTCCCTTTAGTTATATGTTTCAGAAAGTTACGATATATACCCTTTTGCATGAAAAATGTATTTTTTTTAGTCCAAAATCCATAATAATGATATTTTTCAATATGAAAAGTAATTTACAGGTTATAGCTTATTAATATAAGCTAAAATATAAAGGTTTAACGTAACAAAAGTTCAAAATAACGATTCGTTAAGCTAGAAATCGAAACGGGTCAAATTAGGGTTTTAAAATGAAAGCGCGCGGGTTTTAAGTTCAAATTCTTTCAAGACTTAATAAAGTACTTATTATAATGTTATATAAGCTTATTAGGATAGATTATAATGATATTTTTCAAGATTAGCTTATAGATTTAAGAAAAACACGAAATTAGGGTTTCGTGGGTTCGTTTTGGATCAAAAGTAAATAACGAATTGATTTTTAAGTTAAAAGCTTGTAACAATAGTTATAATATGATCATATGAACATTATTAAAGATTCAAAATAGAATGAGAGCTTGTGGAACCTGGGTTTGAGCTTAGTGATTGAAAATGGGTCAAAAATGGGACTTTTGTACTCGTACGCCTTAGAACACGACTTCGGGGCTTCAAGACTTTAACTCTTCACTTCACTTCTGCTCATAGGACCACTTGGGACTTCCTTGATTAGTTCTTAGACTCCATTGTTGAAAGATAGAAAGAATTGAAGGTGTGAGTTACCCTTGGTGAGCAAGTTTGGGCTAGATAGGTGTCAAGTACAGGTGCAAGGCTTGGAGAGAAAGGTGTAGTGATGAGGATAAGTACTTGGTGAGTCATAAAAGCAAGGTGGAGGGTTTGTGGGGGGTGTTTATGTGCCACAGCTAAAATGAGTCACCAAGGGGTGATGTGGCTTTTCTTGTAGGCCAAGGAGATGATGTAAATGCTTGTGTGCTACTTGTTGCTGAAGTAGGAGGGTCATAGAGGTGGGTGGTAGCTTGGTTGCATGATAAAATAGGTAAAAACAATCCAAAAAGGTGTACGGGTTCAAAATGGAACAGGTTAGGGTTTCCTTGCTTATTTTTCAGGTACATTGGATTAATAGTGATAGATTATGGAATGTAATGTTTACATTAAGAGTTTACAACATAATTTGATTAGTGGTTCAAGTTTAAAATGGGTGAAAATAGGTAAATGGGTCGCGGGTTGCTTTTAGGGTTTGAACTAGGGTTTTTGGCTTGCATTTCGTATATAATGATGTTATAATGATGGAATATGGATTGTAAAGGATTTTCTTGAAAACTATGAAATTGTTTAAGGGGTGTTAGGATTTGCTATGGTTTTATGTATTTTGGATTTAGGGTTAGCTGAATAAGGGTTTTACGGATTAGGTTTTAGAAGTTATGAATTGGGTGTTTGTACCTTGTGTTAAGTGGTGGTAAGTTATAAAAACCATGATTTTAGGGGGTTAAACGACTAGTTTGTATTTTGATTAATTGACTTTGTACATTGGGCTTTAGAAAGTTGTAACTTGATTTAGGAGGGAAAAGATATTCAAATGTTATGCATTGATAATGTTATACATGCTTAATGGCTTGAACATTTATTATATATGTATCATTAAATAATTAGGGTTTTGATATACGTATAAGTTTAAAGACGGTTTTGATCTGTTGCAAATGGTTTGTAAATGGATAATGTAACTTGGTAAATAATGATGTTAAGATATTAATATTGTCATATTAGGATGTTTATATGATATAAATATAGATATAGATGAATAAGTAGGTTGTGGTGAACTTGTTTAGTTTGTATGCAAATAATGTTACATAATAGAATGTAATAAAGCGAAAAATTTCTCGTACAAATGTGATCATAATATAATAAGTAGATATTTCATTGATGAAAATTTCGGGTTGTTATAGTCCTCCTCCCTTATAGAAATCTCATCTTGAGATTTAGTTGAATGCCGGAGTTAAGGAATGATTATGAATTGTAAGAGAGTTGCTAATCATGTTGGATACAGATTTGGAAAATTGCAACAGATGATGATTAGAGACTTTAATTGTCTGAGGTAATCATGATAATGATTAAATGAGAAAGGAATTATTTTATTCAAATGGGTTGAAAGAATATTGTTTTGTACGATGCATACTTTAGCCTAACTCATTATAATTTTCATTACAAACACGAGGTCTTGTCCCAATCCTTGTAGACTTGATCATTTATAAATTTATAGTTGGGTGATTTATATTTTCCTTATTCAAATGAAGACGTCCTAATCATTTCAATCAAGATGATTATAAATCATCCTATTTAAGCATAAAACATGATATCAAAACGGTGTTAAGTAGAAGATTATATGATTTTTCAGAATCATAAAAAGCAATAAGAAGAATAATGAGACAATAATTGCATTGTGCCCATATTATCAATCGAGGATCTTTGTTGTTGCATAAGTGTTTCAAAGGTATGAGGCGAGTATTCAGATTTGAATATAATAGAACTAATGGGATTGACAAACGATATCATCAGACATCAAGGTGTAACGGAATTACCACTTTATTATTTCATGAAAACTTTAACTTACTATTCTTACATCACCAAAACTTTCGAGTGTGACACTTATGCTATGTAGTTCTGTGTAGGATTCTAGATAAAAGTAATAAATGACAGGAAAGTGCTTGTGTTTGGTTTTTAACTTATGGAAGGGGTTTAGAAGAACCATTTCCAATATATAATGATGGCGAACTTGATCATCCTCGAGAGAAGTTTCTAGGTTAGAATCCTAAAGTGAACAAAAGAAATCTTGTCTCTTAGCTAAGTAGGCTTACCTTGGGGCCCTATTCTTTGCTTTCTAAGCATTGATTTGCATATTGCCCTTTTCTCTCACAAGCTTTATAAGTTATGATACTGGTTGTAGGGTGTTCCAGTGATTGGTCTTGTTTCTGAGTTCTTGGGTCAGATGACATACCCTGATGCAAGGTCTTTGACACCAGGACAGTGCTAAGGTCTCTATGTGATCAGGTGCTCCTTTTTACACAAGGGTACGATTCTCAATATACCCATGTGGCGCATCAGTCCTGAAGGATTCTGTCTTGATTCTGTTGTTGGTGGTAATCATTGTTACGGTTCTTATTGTTGTGGTTATCTTGGTAGTTGTTGTATTGCGATTGTTGGAGTGGTTATTGTTGTTGTGTTCATTGGGATAGTTGTTGTTGTTGGTGGTGTTTCTTCTATCTTCAAACTTTCGTTTGTGATTATTGGTGTCTTGCGCAGAATTGTGTTTTATTACCTGCTCCATCAACCTTTGAGTTATGGTAATGGCTTCCTCCAGAGTCTGAGGTTTTGAAGCAGTAACGTTTCCTTCAATGCTTTGGGGTAGTCCCCCGATGAAAGCTTCCATAAGTTTCTCGTGTTGTTTGGTACCTGTTTGGGCATTAGATGGCTAATTCTGGAAATCCCCTAATGTAAGTTTTAAGATCATTTCCTAGGTGCACAACCAGTTGTTAAAATTTGTCTTCCCTTTCTTGATTTCAGTCGAGGCATTACTTATTGGTTAGAGGCCTTTTCAATTCGGTCCAAGTGATTTGATTGGCTTGATCTATTCCAATAGGTTGGGCGTATGCATTTCACTAGGATAGGGCGTCATTGGTTAGGGTACCAGTAGCAAATGTCACTTTGTTTTCCTCGGCATAGTTGCTATGAGAAAATACCGATTCAGTCCGCTCAACAGCGAAATGAGCTACTGCTACTTCTCGTACCATTGTAGTAGAAAGGTTGACAGCTGACGAACTCTTTATAGTTTCCTGTTTTTTCTACAGGAGTTCTAGTTGGTCCGGTGTTCTTGTTAGGATTACTAGCACTTGCCATTGTTGCAGCTTGTGCTTCCAGAGATGCGGCAATGCCATCAGCAATCAGTTGCTGGATGGCAGCCAAAGTTATGGCTGGTGTTTCAGATGTTGATGTTTTCTTGGGAGGCATCTATATACAAGATGACATAGAATAAGAATCCATAAAACGATATAGTCATATCACAAGTTAAGGTATAAGAAGATATAACAAAAAGATTATGATCATTCTTTGGTAATGCATTGCAGGATTCAACAGAAATTTTGGAATTTAAGACTTCCAGAGATAAATACGGAGATAATGGAATGAGTGATCCAATAGGAGGCTTAGTGTTTAAAGGTTTGAGGAAAATTGGATGGTAAAAGAATCATAGTAATCTCGGATAAAGATATGAGTCATCCTATGACAGGATATAGGATAGACAATTCAACCCTCTTAACTGGTGGTTGTTTGAAACAACGAGATATATGGAATATCACTGTATTAGATCAATAAACAAGTTGTGATATAATTTAATAACCAAGCGTCATTATTTTATTACATTCATCCTGTGGCTAGATTTTAGAAAGACTGTTGTAAAATGACATAGATCTAATCTATGGTTCTCCTTCGTTGTTTTTGAGTTCTTGGATTTTGTCTAGAAGACTCTTGACGACGAATTTGGGTATCCTTATTTCTAGAGATGAACTTTTTGACAAGCATCTAATTCATTAGATTCCTCGAGGACTGGTTCTTCTCCTAGTGGTCGCAGTATGATCCATAATGAGTTATCTAATTCTGCGAAGATAGACTTATCAAAGGGATAGCCTGGTGGTGATGTAGTTGACCTAACCGGTGATGAAGATCCTACAGATGAAGATGAAGATACTGAAATGGGTAATTTAATAGGAGTCTCAGTGTCTTTAGGTGGTGAAATTTTCTCGGGAGGAAAGAAATCTCAGGAATAAAACATTGGTGGTAGTGGTAATACTGAAGATAGAGGTAAAACAGCTGTAGAGCAATAATAGCTTGAGGTGGTGGAATAGCATCATATGCTTGCATGTCCTTCAGATATGGATTATTGTAGAAAAGTGAGAATGTTGGTGGGATCATACCATCCCTAGAATCTTCCAAAGAGTTAAAAAAAATGCTTCCCGATGTAGCTGACGAAGCTGAAGTATAGTCATGAATATTCATAGTGGAAAAAGCATTTTCCATATCGAATCTCAGATGAAGTGATAGTAGAATGAGGGGACGAAGACATGACTATAACAATCCAGTGGAAATAACATAAGTTATTTATATAATAATATAACTAGTTTTTATTATCTACCATGGAAAATTTCTTTACAATATATTCTGGAAACAGCAGTGGCACGGGGACTTTTGATGGCTGAAAAGAAAACTAGTTATATTAAGTTTTAAACTTGTTAATCTATAACCATGGCGCTGATACCAACTTTGTAAAACCCCATTTTTACCTTAGCAGCGGAAGCTAATCTTGGGGTATTACTTCATTAGTACAACAGTCATTAAATCATAGAAACGTTTCAAAGAGGACGTTATGGAAAATATAGATATCATTATTTATTATCAGAGTTTACCAAGGGATGGTCTACATCTCGAAACATAAGTTGAATGATAAAATTTAGCATCTTCATGTCTGTGCCACTCCGTGGCCTTAAGTTGCTCAATTACCTGAGATAACATGCTTAAAAGAGTCAACACAAAGGTTGAGTGAAATTCATAGGTTTTATGATAAATAAACAGTGAGATTCCTTGTTATACCCATAAGTGTAATGATTGCATTGAATTATAGAAATCAGTATTATTGCATTGTGGTATTATATAATTGCGTCTAAGCTCATGGCACACAAACTGACTTGTGTATATATCAACAATGATATATATAATGATAATGGCCCTCGGTGTAGGCAATTGCCATATACCTAAGAGGATTCAAATATCGTTGCGTTTGGTTACCTATAGGCTTAAACACAAACGGGATTCGTCAAGCCTATAGGCCTCATCACAATACGCGTCTCACTTCTGTAAGTGATTAATGGTCCATGATTTAGAAAGGTCTTTTGGCATAAAGTGACTTAGAGTTTTAGTTTTGTAATAGTATATCAGGATAACATATAGTTTGAAAAACACTTGTATTCATAATTTATAGCATGTATCCCCCTCACGGGTTTATGAAAACATTAAAGAGATTTAAAAGTGAGGCTATGAACTCACCTTAATAGTACAGTGAAATCTGATTGATGGAAAAAGTATATGAAATGAAAGTAACGGCTTCGTCACACAACCTGGGTAATATGCTCAAGGTCTTAGTTTTGATGAATATGTTTTATGTCATATTGTAATATCATTTGATTGAACTTATTATGGAATTATTGCATCACTGTTCGGGCCATCATAATTCAGAGGTCATGTAGTAAACATTTGAGGAGCTAGAGCACTTTAAATCGTAAACCCAACAACTCAGTCAGAACGTAATACCAAGATTGAAACCTTTCTTAATTGAAAGTCCTAGTATAGTGATACGATATAGAATTCGCGACGCAGATTTTAAAAAGCACATCGATGATGAATTTTATAATAGTTATAACATAATCGGTTTTAAGCGTTTTGCTCAATAACTGGAAATGATAAGCACGTAAAGCATTAATTAAAGTTATGTCTTATAAGGTTTTGAACACATTTCTACACTTTTTCAAAATGTTACATTTACTGACCATTAAGAATGAAAATGGCAATATACCCTTAAAGTTTTCATTTTCAGTTGGTCCTTTAGTTTAAAGATATACAAAGTAAACCGTTGTATTTTGGAAGAAAGTGTAAATAGGATACCCCTATAGTTATAACTTTGATAAAATGACATTTTCAGTCCCTTTAGTTATAAGTTTCAGAAAGTTACGATATATACCCTTTTGCATGAAAAATGTATCGTTTTTAGTCTAAAATCCATAATAATGATATTTTTCAATATGAAAAGTAATTTACAGGTTATAGCTTATTAATATAAGCTAAAATATGAAGGTTTAACGTAACAAAAGTTCAAAATAACGATTCGTTAAGCTAGAAATCAAAATCGGGTGGTTTTTTTTAGGGGTTTTATCAAACAAATGTTTGAGGTTCAAAAGCTTCAAACAAGAGGTCATGCATGATCTTAAGAGTATTATGAACATTCATATACAGATTATAAGCTTATAGAACAAGATCTTAGGCTTACTTGAGCTAAAATAGGTCGAAAAGGGTTTTTATGATCCGTACGCCTAGAAATGGTTTCAAGACTTCGGTTTTTTCTGCTTTTGGCTTCTATTATGAGCTTCGGATTCTCTTGATTCTATTGCTGCTAATGGATGTCGTTAGCATTCCATTATTGGTAAAAAGATGAGATGGTGGGGGATGATTTGAAAGCACATGTATGATGTCATTATAGTACTTGAAACAAATTATGGAACTAAGTTTCCTTAGTAGACCAAGTGTTAGGACATGTATTTGGGTGATATTAGCAGTAGGAGGTAGTCTACAAAGCTAGAACTTGCTAGGATTGACAAAGGTAGAAGGATTTTGGGTTGTTTGTGTGCTTGGCTAGAAATGAAACAACAAGGTGATGATGTAGCTTCTTGGTGGCCATGGAATGTGTTTGAGGTACTTGTAAGCTGTTATGGAGATGTCATGGAGGTGCTAGGGTGAGGGTGTGATGATATCATGGTGGTTCTAGACGTTTTAGGGGTGTTTGGTTTGATTGCTAATGGCTGCTTTTTGGATAGCAATTCAGTCTCGGGTAAAAATGGTTGCCATTTACAAATCGTAATCGGATGAAGCTCAAACAGTGAGCTGGTTAGATATTTGAGTTATCTAACAAACTTTTAGTTTTACAATTTTGGGTTTATAAATAAAATTTAGAGATAATAGCCATTTACTACAGGTGTGCAAAATCTGCGCACCTTTACCATTTCGGCTATAATTAATTCATCCGATATCGAATCGGGTTGATTCCACCGACAAAATGATCACAAGACATAGGGCTACAACCTAGTATTTTCACTTAATATCCAGAACCTATTGATTTTTCTCAGTTCCTTTGTTTTATCAACCGATCAGATTTCTTGAAAACTATGAATTAGTTTAAGGGTGTAACGGATTTGCTATGGTTTTATGATTTTGGTTTAGGGTTAGATGAATTAGGGTTTTAGGATTAGGGTTTAGAAGTTGTGCATTGGGTGTTTGTACCTTGTGTTAAAGTGGTGGTAAGATATAAACATGATTTAGGAGGTAAAACGACCTAGTTTGTATTTCATGCATAATTGACTTGTACATTGGGCTTTAGAAAGTTGTAACTTGATTTAGGAGGGAAAAGATATTCAAATGTTGTGCATTGATACTTGTATACATTCTTTAAAGGCTTGTACATTTATTTTATATGTATACATTACATATAATTAGGGTTTTGATATAAACGTTTAACGTTTAAAGCCTGTTTTGATATAACGTTGCAAATAGTATGTTAAATGGATAATGTACTTGGTAATAATGATGTTAAGATATAGAATTGACATATTAGGATGTTTATATGATATAAATATAGATATAGATGACATAAGTAGGTTGTGTGAACTTGTTTAGTTTGCTATGTAAACAATGTTACATAATAGAATGTAATAAAGCGAAAAATTTCTCGTACAAATGTGATCATAATATAATAAGTAGATATTTCATTGATGAAAATTTCGGGTTGTTATAATAACTAACTTAATGGGTATTTAAATATGAAAATCGAATGGACTTAAATTGACAAAACCCAAACCCAAAGGGGTGTTTGGTTATGGCCGACCCCTATGGTTTTTTAGAGGGGGTGTTTGTGTCAATTTAAAATTAAGGATATGGAGGAATTAGAATAAGGAATGAATTATGTTTCCTTGTTCACCAAGGACTAGGATTTGGGTGCCTATATAAATAACCTCACCCTAGCTCATTATTCATTCATTCACATCCTCTAAAAAACCTAAATTAGTTACGGTCCTCTCCTTCTTAAAAACCCTTACCGAATTTCTAAACCTTCTCTAAGGTTTTCGATTTTCTTTTCATCCCTTTTGATTTTCGATTAAACCTTCTCGAAGGTTTTGGTGCGATTGGATTCCCACAAGCTTGATCATAGGATCAAGTTAATCAAGGGATTCGGTTTGTAGTTCTCCTAGATCGACAAATTTAGAACCCTAACAAGGGTTTTTGGTTTCTTGATTTTTGATTCAACCGAATTAGGTGAAACCCTAATTCAGTTCACTGATTTTCGGTAGAAGGATAACTAGGGTTTGTTTGTGATTTTCAATTCAAGAAAAGGTGTAACACTTGGTGTTCGTGAGACGTGAAGTAAAGACTAGCATCTTGGTGTATTCGTTAGACTTGTTGTGTGAGGAACCGTAGAGGTGATAACTAAATCACTAAGTTTCAAGATCAAGATTCTTGTTTATTGACTTTAGTCATTAAACATAACGGTTAGTTTTCTTACCTTATTTGTGTGTTAATCATAGTCATCAAACTAGATCCAATCCGCTTCGTACTCGTAGTAAAAGTGGTTTACTAGTTATAAAATCCCAACACATGGAACCTGTATGCTCATCAACTAATGTCTTAACCTGAAAAGATCTCTTTTTTTGCTTCCAAGATTCCCATAGTCTATAAGGACACATTGCTTTCCTATGGTTACCTCTACTGCATCTCCCTACTAGTCTTTTACCTTTAAATTTAGCCCCTCTTCCATCCCTAAGTTCCGCCACAATTGCTTCTCTTTAAACCGCATCCTTTTAATCCTTCCCAATTCCACTTCATCCTAACCCAACCGTTTTGACTCCGTTCGTGTGATTATTAAGGACATGGACAGGTCCCGTGTTCGTGGCAACATCTCCATCGGCAATCTCCTCATTGGGATATTCAAAAATAAACAACTTGATATGTGTATGAAACTACTTACAAATGGGAGCTTAAGATGAACAGGTATACTTACAAGTGTCTTCTCCAAGCTCATTTGCGTGCTCGGGATTCTGGTAAAGGGTTGCAAGTTTATCAGGATATGACTAGAAAAGGATATTACCCTGATATATTGGCCTACAATCTGCTCCTTGATGCTCTCGCCAAAGAACATAAGGTAGTATTTATTAAGGGGATGTTTTGTTTAACCTTATGTGCGACCCTTTTGCTTTTCGGCTTATATTCTAAAACTTCACCTTATTTTCATGCTTATAGGGCAGACCTGTGGATTCACGAGATAAGCTTAAACAAACATATTTTTTCAAATTATCTTATAATAATTCTAACCAGGTAGTTTTGTTTTGTTTTCAGGTTGATGAAGCCAACAAGGTTTTCCAAGTCATGAAGAGGAAAAACTGTGCGCCTGATAAATATACTTATAATAATTCTAACTATATATGCTATGTCATGCTCTTTTTCACCGGCTAGGCATGTAGTGATGACTAAAATAAACAGTTTTCCTTATTATAGTGATGGTTTTAAAAGAAAAATTAGTATAGTGACTGAATTAGCTATTATGTGAAAGTATGGTGACTTTTCAGTGCTAAAACCCTAATTTCATATATACCTAATTTTGAACATATAATGACATATTTACCCAACTACTTATAATGTCCTATGTACCTAATATAAACATTAAAAGTACCATATTTACCCATTTCATAATAAAATCAATCAATTTTTTTTAAACATTAGATTCCATTGTGCCCTTGATGATAGTATTAAACAAATTCTTATTACGTAAACAACCCACCATCAAATCCCCTCATATGGTTTTATTACAACATCTCATAAGTGTATGAGCAACATATGTCGAAAAGTGAAAGCAACATGCACACAACCAAATTAATATTAGAGAGTAACATGAAAAAATAAACAAATAACAGTGTAAAATTTTCTTTTAATTTTTATTTGAATGAAGATGGATATCATTTATGCGAGGATGGCATCCAAATAAGTGAACATAAAGATTAGTAGTCTGTTTATACTATATTATCAAGGTTATAATTGGAATTGATTCTTGTCATTGAAAAGTTTAATAAATTTTATAGTGAAATGGGTAAATATTAAATATTTGATGTTTATATTAGGTATATATATATATATATATATATATATATATATATATAGGACATTATGAGTTTTAGGTGGGTAAATCTTATATCTATACCTTCATTAAATCAGAATAATAAGAGAGTACGTGTCAAAATAATATACATAACACGTAAGCTATGGGTATGTTTGGCATGCAAGATTATAAGGAGATTATGATTACTTTTTGAAAAAACAATCTATTTAAAATATAAGCTTTGGCAGAAGAACTTATAAGAGATTATATAAAAAAAATTCCATAATCTCTTAAAATCAAATGCTACTTTATGTAGCTTATAATAATAATCTCTTTTCATAATCTCCATCTCCATCTACAGCTCCGTCTCCAGTTCCAGGAAGACTTACTTTTACCAAACATACCCATATATCTGTAGTGTCGGCTTGTCCGTTATTTTCTCACCATGTCTGAGTATAACTACGTTTCTTTCACTTCCTTCCCAAAGTTCCATCAGTTAGAAATTAGAAACTGCTTTCAATCAATCTCTTATATCCCTAAAACTAAAATTAACCCTAAAACTTACCGACTTATTATGCATAATTAACCCTAATTGAATATTCAGAAAACGACTAAAGATTTGTTTGGGTAAGTTTTAAGTTTTTAAGTTTTGTTCTGTTAATTGTTTAAATGTATGTATTATGTCTTCTAATAATCATCTTGCACGCCAAGTGTTTGTTGAAAGGACATCAAACTATTAAAACAAATAAAATACTTTTTATGTTTGATTCTTTAGATTTTGATAATATTTTTTGTATGGTTTATCTATTCGTGCAAATTTTAGTAACATATACTTATCAATTGTTTGATAATATGTCTAATTGATATTACTTATCAATTGTTTGATAATATGTCTAATTGATATTAAAAGTTTGCATTTTCTGATTTTTATCTGAATTTATTGATTTAGTTTCTGCATTTCCTTTGTTAAAAGTATGTTCTTCTTAATTGAATGTTTGTCAAGATGGGTTTTATGGTAAAAGAATACCTCACACGAGCTTTTTATCAGCAACCAGTGTTTTTATGAATGATTTTTGGCTGGGCTGATTCTTATTTCTTTGGTTTTGTATTCTTATTGGATTATTGTTAAGTTGTTAACTGGTTTTTTAGCTGATATGTTGTATAGTGTTATGAGTATATAAGACTATTTGTTTGAGGGAGTGATTTGTACAATTTTAATGTAAAACTAAAAATTTGGTGACATGAAACAAGTGTAACTTTATATTTTCAGAAAATAAGTTGGTTTAACTAGGGAAGGTTTGTTATTAATTTGGTGTATAACTTTTTCAAGAAGTTGTTACATAGAATTTAGCAAGCAATCTTCACATAAGAAGAACAAAGATGGACCATTCATTCCATTATTTAAAGCATATTTACTTTAGAGCTCGCGCTTCTATTGTTTCAAAAGAAATGTCTTAATGTAGCTTTGGATCTGTTTTTTTGTCGTCCTTAAAGTGGATAATTAGTGGAGGTAGTAAGATGGGTGAAAACACTTTAATTTGAGAAGTCGGTTCAAAACGTGGGTAGGATTGTAAGAAAGTAGTTATTGTATTAGAAATAAAAGTTACTATGATAATTGATTAAAACTTAGTCCTAATAAAATTGTGCAGGGTGAATGTATGCTCTTTCTATAATAATGCATGCAAATTTTATCAAATAATCTACGTCTTAAGTGATGTAATGAACCTAATTTATGTCTATTGCCTTCCATAGCATCAATTTATTTATTTATTTTTGCTTGATTGGTCAAATGCTTAATACTGTAAACCAACTTTGAGCATCTAATGGTGTAATAAACTCGCATGAGACATGAAAGAGGAACATGTATCGTATGATCTGTTTTTAGTCAGAGTGTTAGAGATAAACTTTGCACGAAGGATATAACAAAACAAAATAGATCCAAACTTAATGTAAAAATTAGAAGTTGGTAGTCTCTAATGGGTTATGAAAAATAAGCCATGTAGAATTAATGTGGTCGAACAGCGGGTGAGCAGGTGACACATAGGTTCAACACTGATATTTTGAATAAATCACAATGACAAGATATAGGAAGCCAGCACTGGCATCTCTCTTTATTTACAACCTTGTCCTAAAACTGGTGTGCCGAAAAGTTTAATCACTCATCGCAATCCCTCCATCACTACTAATACCTAATATTGTTCAAAGCATGGGTTACTTTATTATAGCAGACCACATTGTTTAAAATAAGTAATCAAAAACACCCCTATAGTACTTATTTACTATATGAATACAAAGATAAGCAGCTTTATCCAAAACACTTTAAAGTGCTAATTCTCTTAAGAAATAAACAGTTACTTTTTTAATTAAAAATGCCGAAATAAATAGTTACTAATTCTCATATTCGTAAGTTGAAAGTATGACATAATTACCCTTTATTAACAAAGGTTTTGGGTAACTCCAGAGGGCGAGAATATGGTGTGTTGAGAGTAAAAGCAAACAAATTTATATATGTATAGTATTAATCCCGTGAAAATTTCTTTCCAAAATACTTCTCAAACAAGAGAAATATAAGGTAAAAATCTCACTAAAGAAAACACAATATGTATATTTTTATCCGGGAAGTATTGTACTACTCGGGTCGTGTCCCAACGAAATCGTGAATTGAGAATTGGGAATAATTCGGATTCGAGTTAAGATTGATAAAGGATTTTTGAACTTTTGATTATACTACAAATATAATAGCATGAATTAAAAACAATTAACTAGCTCAAAATTTAAATGCACGAAAAGTAAAAACGCGAGCTAAAATGAGAATTTAAAATCTAAGGCACGAATTTTAGCAAACCTTATACCTAAAAATCACAAATTTAAAAAGAGAATTTTAGGAAAAAGAATTGGAATTTTTTATCTATTTTTGAATTTTTTATGAATTTTTTAAGAAAAAGGATTTACCTAAAATCTATTTAAATTCTTAGAAATTACAATTTTTATAACTAGGAAAAATAGGAAAAACGCTTTTTTAATAGACTGAGAACAGTGCAGAAATTTAGGAGAAAAAAAGACAAATTTATATAACTAATTGAACCCTAATATAACAATTAAACTTAAACCGATTTTATTTTAAACAATAACAAAAATATTAAACTATTAATATTTCCTAAAAGACAGGGTATAAAGTGTATGAATGGTAAAGTAAAGTGAGGCGGGTAAACTATTGGGAATTTACACTCTAGTACAAACGATTAACCTTTAACTATTGGAAAACTACAAAATAAACCCTGCGATCTAGCTTATTTTGGCTTATTGAAAAAGTGAAAATTAGCTAAAACTTAAAACTACAAAGTTACTAAGGAGCTTATTCTAAACAACTTTAATAAAGGCACTTTCTACTTTTAACAACTAGATAAGCTACAAAATAAGCATTTTGAAATCTGTCACAGTAAGTAGGGGTTTAACTAGCTTTTTAGATTTTGGCTTATTTCTAGCTTATTACTACATGAAAATTAAAAACAAAAGAAACTATTTGATGCTTATGATGTGTACTCAAATATAATCGTAAACAAAGATTAGCTAAGTTATGAACAAAATTAACAATAAAATGAACTGAAAAAGTTCAAGTTTTTTTGCTTAGAACTGAGATAACTTTAGGTCTAATAACAAAAAAGCCTTAAAACTAAACCTTAACAGCTGAAAATTTGGAAATAACTATGGCTATTAATCTATGAAATCAACCTAATAAAAGTGTTTTAACAAAATTTTTAACTAGAAAAGAAAAATTCTCAAAATAAATAAGGCTAAAATCAAATGCTCGTGCTTTTCTACTTTTTATAGAAAGGAGATTTAAAGCTAGTATAAAACTGAAAAATGAAACTTAAGAGCTTTTCTATATTAAGCTACTAGAGTATTATTAACATGCTCAATTTCAAACTTTAACTACTAATCCTCTAGAAGCTTAAATGAGATGACTTAGAAAATGTAAAGCAATGAGCATTATAAACTACTGTTTGCTGATCGAAGAGATGACTTAAGGTTGAAATGGCAGTCAAAAACTCTCTTCTAAAACTCATATACATCATTACAAAGTTCATCTAGACTATTGCTTTATCTAAAATTGAACACTAGAATACCTTGAACCTCTAAACACTTAAACTACTTAAGCAAGTAAACTGCCCTGGTGCTAGGAATGAGAATTTTAAACTCAAAACTTTGACATATTATAAACTAACTTCTAAATTCTATTTAAAGCTTGTTTATAACTCCTAACTCAACTATGCAAAAGGATTTGACAGGAGAATGTTGACTTTAAGAGTCAACAACAGCTTATACCAAACACTCTTTTATTATAACTGTCAAAACTAAATTGTACTTAAAAGCTATTTATAAGCCAAGACAGCTAAAACATTTTATCCACTTCTACTTTAACTAAACTAATGAAGCTATTTAAACTCTTAAACCTACAGCTTATTAGTGATAATAAGCTAGTTACTCTTCTAGCTTATACTAATCAATATGACAGAATTGAAGGAATGAAAGCTAAAATGATTATAACTAAAACAGCTTAAAGCTAAAACATCTATAAGCTAACTAAACTAAATGAAACAGGATTAAACATGAGAATTCATTAGAATAAGCAATTTGAATTAAGCTATGAATTTGCTAAAATGAAATATAGAAAGTAAAACCTGAAGTTGTAGTCTCAGCACTAAGCCACTCTATCTGAGTGAGTGGCTTTAGAAAACACAAACCTATTGGCTCCTTAACCTCTAAACCTGAGCTTAAAGCTCAAAAAGCTTTTAAAAGCTTATTAATCCTTGTAGCTTCAAAAATGAACTCAAATGCACTCAAGTGATCATGACTTTGATGTAAATGGATCTAAATGAGTAAATGAATGACTGAAAACAAAATTTTAACTAAATTTTGTGCTAAGAACAGGAATAAGCTCAAAAGAGCTTATTGAATGAAAACAGCTTAATATTGAAATCAAAGAACAAAGGCCAGTTAGCTTAGAAACTGAATGTTATTACTCAAAGTTGATTACGGATACAAGCTTAAGTAACATAGTACAAGTGCTTAAAAGCTTGATTTAGAAAACACAAAAGAGAATTGCTTAAAATATTCGAGGAAATTACAAAGCTGAAAATTAAACACCACAACAACAGGTAAAATGAACCCTAGCTGTCCTATTTATAGAGAATTGAAGTAAGATAGGTGAGAAGTATCGTTGAATCTTCCATTGAATCACAGCCGTTGAACATTCTTAAAATCACATTTTAAGCCGTTTGATTATATTGATGAGGTGTTTAGACCAATCAGCTATTGCCACGTGAGTGAATTGACGTGGAAGTGAATTTAATACGAGGTTGAGTGATGTAGAGGAGCGGGGGAAGGGTTTTTTGGCAGGTTGGGTTGTTTGTGGTTTTGGCGGGAAATTCTGTTGAGAAGTTGTTAGGGGAAGTTTAGCCGCATGTGTGTGTTTGAAAGTTCGAAGTAATGACATAAATGGCCCCTTACTTGCGTTTCATGATTCCTCGCCTTTTGTTGTAGTTTATAAAAGAACTTTTATATTTTCATAATCGGCCCTTTGGTGTTCTTTCTCGTTTTCCTCTTAACAAACAAAACATTCCACCTTTTTTACAACTTTAACCCTTTGACTTTTAAAACATCCAAATGAGCCTTTGAAACTTTGCACACTTGTCAACATTAGTTTCCGTTTGACTTCATTTTGGGTCTTACATTTTCTTGAATCAGGCTTATTCCGGCTATTTGATTTCCTTTTCCGCTTCAACGTTTTGGTCTTGTCTTTTTCCATTCATTGTCGGTTTTTTACTTGATTTTTCTTCTTTTGTTCTTTTTTAAAACCTTTCCTGCACAATAGAACACAATAGCACTCACAAACATTTATCTAATTCTTTTGGCATTTTTCTGGGCTTTTTATTTTGCAAAATCCCGGGGCATTTATATATACAATTTATCACATATCAAAATCCCCAAACTAAAAGGATTGCCGTGGTCCCTCACGCAATGTTATCAAGTGTACACTTTGTAAACTAACAAGTTTCCAAAATGCCCTTGTTTTCACCTTTATTGAATCACCTTTTTAAAACAACTCAAGCTTTTTTTTCCTCAACATTTAATCTCATGGAAACACATTAATGGCAATCATTGCAATTTTGCAACTTTTTTAGGCTCATTGAAATAAGGCTCTCAAATACTCGCTTCTTACTCCCGATTTATAGAGCACAATAAGAGGAAATTCGTCTTCCCCTGACTTTTTCACTAGACTATACAAAGCTTAGTTAAACAAGATCATTGTCAATATAAGTCTAAATGATTAAGCTCTTATACTTACAACTTGTGAACTTTTCACTCCCAAGAATAAATTAATGATTAAGATGTGTGCACTCTTTTTAACTCAACCATAGATCAATTTATCTTCATAGTTGAAATTCATCTAAGCTTTCACAAATAACTTGTGAGCTTAAATTAAAAACATAGATAAACTCGACTCAAAGCTAAAAGAGATTGAGGAAACAAAACTTATAAATTGATTTGAGAAATGAAATTTTGAAAACCGATTCTTTTATTTTCATATACATAATTTTTTTTTTTTTGCAATAGTGAATGGTTGTTCTTAGTGCGAACCCCTACTTAAGGCTTTCTCCCAAATAGGATATCGCAACAACAACCGGTGTTCTTAGTTCGAACCCCTACTCCGCTGCTAACGTTTGTGGGTTATCGCGACAACCATTTTTCCTACAAATCCAAGAAAACCAAAGTCCCATTATTGCAAAATCACCTAGCACGCGCTCCCTAGTATGAATGCCTACGAACCTTGATTCCACGTACATAGTTTTAACCCTTAGTTGCGACCCTATCCGAGTCTCTCTCTCAACATGGATACGCCAACGATTAAAACTATATATAGCTTTTATTATTCTATTTTTGCGAATGCTTCATTGGCACGAAAAAAATGCTTATGCTTAAGAAATGCTTCATTGGCATTCTTTTTTATAATTATATTATTGATGAATGGAAAAATTTCACTTTAGGAAATCACTTATAAATTTGAAACCAAAAAAAATCTTACTTCTTACATATTAAATGAATACTTTTTCAATAATGTTAAGGAACTTTTTCTAAAGACATGTGGTTGACTTAGTAGATTAAAAAGAGCACGATATGGAATTAGATGTGTTAAGAGCTTATGGGAGTAAAAAGACACAAATCATTCATATAAGCTTTAGAGTTTTTCCAAAAAAACCTTGCTCTAAACACATTCAACTTATATTTACTACATCATCATCTTGTTATCTTCACATTTTAAAATCCCAAGCAATTGATGTTGTGAAAAGCTTGCCCTACAAAGGTAGGTTAAAAGAACTATCTGGTCATTTTCACCGTTTCAAGTCAAAATTAACTCCTATTTCTCACCCAACGGATTACCAAAAATTGGTTTTTTTTTTTCCCCCAATACTAAGCTTCTTTGAGCTTCTCATTGTAAGCCAAAAAATTTAAAATTTTCCACTTTTTTTCGCACAAAAAGTTCAAACAAGGTTGCTGAAGTGCAAGTTCAATATCGAAGAAAATCCTTCCCCAAACTAAAAAATAAACTTTGCCCCAAAGTTTATAAAATAAAGGGTCAAAAAGGAATCTTTAACAAAAATTGAAAGGACCATAGCCAAAAAATAGAAGTTTAGTATCGATAAAGACAAGGATAAAAGATATCCCCCACTTTATGAAGAGAAGATAGGAGACTCATCAATGGAAATTGTGGGCATTGCTTTGTCTTAACACATATACAACCAGAAATCGTCAAAATCCGATAAACCTAGACAAAAAGCACAAAGCAACCAACAAGAACAGAAGAGAGAAACTAGCTCCTCCTCTTCATTTTTTTCATTGTTAGCTCAAAAATTTAAAACGACTTAGTTTTTGTTAACCAAGTACAAGCTATACTTGACCCCGAATTAATTTGTCCTTGGGGAAGCAAAGAAAAACTAAAAAGATGATAAAAAGTAAAGCTGAGGGGTGCCTCCCAAGAAGCGCTTGTTTATAATAGAGTCCCCTTCGCTTGACTTTATCACCAAACTAGGGGTTCAAGTATGGAGGATAATAGTGGGGGTGAAAGAAACCCAAGAGGTGGAAACCTACCAAACTAGTATGAAAGATATACCAAAATTTATTGTTTCCGGTTCAAAAAAACTTTTGGAAAAGATTTTCCATAAAGAAAATGGGTGAACCCTAGAAAATGCTTTGGTAAACATGGAAAGTCCATTACGGGTGGGTGGAGTGGGTCAAAAACATCAAGAGTTAAAGAACTCTTCCTTGTAAGCACATTATCAAAAATACCCGGTTTAAAAACTTTATCCTCATTGATCGGTGAGAATAAAACATCACCTACATGAAAATCCAAATCATTTCCTTCAACATAACTTGAACCATTGGGTTCAAGTTCATCACTTAAGCTCTTAAAAACATTTGAACTTGATTTGTCAAAATCTTTGGTTTTAGCACTAACAGAATCCATTTTCTCAAAATCCTCTCCATACAAAATTCTTTTCCACTCATCATTGTTAGAATCCATACCACAAGAAGATCATCCATCATTATCCACAATAATCTTTTAGAACCTCAATTGAGGGTTCAGAATTAACTTTCGGAGAAATTTGTCTAGATACCTCAATAGAAATGATTTCCTCGTCGTCTTCAAAAAGAGGGTTCAAATAACTCTTAAGAGTTTCCTTATGAACCTCCTCCTTAAGAATTGACTCGTCATTTCTAGAGGGAAAATCATCTTTTTTCTCAAAGAGAGGGTTTGAAAAAGTCTTGAAACTTTGAAAATCATCACAAAGAGGAAAATCACACTCTTTTCCAATTTTGGACTCTCTTGGGATTGGAATGAGATCTTCTTTGTCTAATTCCTTGTTTGGAATAAAATTAAGATCCTCATCCCCCATTTTGAAAGAGTCCTCAAGATTATTGTTTGGAAAGATGTGTGAAATTGCACCTACGGAAGCAATTTGATAGGTGAAATGAATAACCTTTCCATGGTTAAACGATTACTAAAATTCTCATTAATTTTTGGCAAAAACTGTCCCTCTTCTAGCAGCTGGGTCAGATATTTCCTTAACTTCTTCCTTTTGTCTAATAATTTCTCCCACAAGAGATTCAAACTCTTCAACAATAGTAGATGTGGGAGAATCGTCATTCTTAGGTTCACAAACATCTTTGACCCGGTCATCATAAATGTCCATCATGTGGATTGACTCTTTGTCTTGACTACCATCCGGTTTAAAAACTATTCTTTCCATACCATCCCTTATCAACTATTTCTTCCCCGTGGACTCAATTAAGAACCCGAGTGCGGTTTCTTAGAAAGGACTACCAAGTATCAAAGTACTTTGGTAATTATTACACTCAAAAGTCTACTACAACAAAATCCGGACGGAAAGTAAATTTTCCCACCGGGATACCAAGACATCTCTAGCAATTCCTTTTAGGAAACGACAAGAGAGCAATTCAGCTAGTTCTATAGGTCATCCGGTAGATTGCAAAGTGGGAAGGCTCTAACTTTGTGTATACTGAGAATGGCAATAAGGTGTGATACTACCCCCCCCCCTAGGCACCTAAGTCGGCTAGGGCTTTTGCATTTAAGCCACTAAAAATACACGGAGATACGGAGAGAACCAATCCGGAGGTTCCCCAAGGCTTTCCGGGAAGCTTTTTTGAGAATGATTGCCGAATCAAGTTTCACTCATCGGAGTATTAGCCATCTCATATTAAATTTTTTTTTATTTGATAACAAGCTTTTTAACATCTTTTGATACTTTAGGCATTAAGATCAAAGCATCCGTAAAGTAATGTCCCACATGAATCTTTTTTGAACATTTCCCAAAACTTTTGGAATTGCACTTTTATCATTTATACCTTTCTTTTCATACTCTAACTAACCCTATAAGGTATAATGGAAACGGGTCTCTTTAGAAGTTTTCTTTTGAAGGATGGAGAATTAGTCAACTGATGCATAAGAAGCTCAGGAAAATTATACTGCTAACTCGCTTAACCGATCATGAGATTTTTGATAACGCTGAGGTTGGAATGTTCCCTTAGAAGCTCGGTAGCCCCTTATCCTTGAGGAGTCACCTAGGTTCCCGCTTCTCAATCAAAAGGTTCATTATCATCATAAAGAGGAGGAGGAATTGTGGCAACCAGTTGTGTAAGAAAGTCCACTTTCGAGTCGTAAATGGCTCTAAGGTCTCACACCTTGGATTTGTGATGGTATTACTAGGTAAAGTTCCCGAACTCGATGTATTGTTATTCCCCATTTGCTTTTAGAAACATGTTAAGCATCATATTTTGAAAATTCCTTTGCTCATTTTGAAAATCTTGTTGTTCCTTTTTGAAATCATTCAAATTTTTTGCAAATTATTCAAAGTAGCATCATTCGCTTCTTGTGTGAAGCCTCAAACCTTAGGAGTGAATTAACCGAAACTTTGTGGTACTCGGGACATGATAAGCTTGTTGCTGTGTTGTGAGTAAGCCCAAAATAAAAAGAGTTAGCTCCATTTGTTAACTTATTGTTGGGTGTTTTTTACAGTTTCTATTCCCATGTGTAGACCCTTGTATTTTCCATTGAAAATCCTTGATAGTCTAGAAGCTTGTGGATTGGGTTTAGAAAAGCCTGTGGTCTCATTTGGTTTGCTAATTGTGAGTACGGTACCTCGTAACTTCCATTTTGAACATAAATTACCCAACCGTATGCGTTTTTTTGAAATTGTTGAAATTATCATGATAAAAAAACCGGGTACTCATAACCTCCTAGTCATTGGGCACACATTAAAGCTATGAATACAACCTACAATAGTACACCTTATCCTCAACCGCATTAAAATCTGAGTCGGGAAAGTAAGGCAACAATAGCTTTTCATCATGTTTTTCATCTCATTCATTTTCATTCCTAATAAGTCAAAGTCATCTTATCCTCTAATACCTGCTGCATTTGTTGGAAAACTCAAAAGTTAGATGATGAAGTTAAAATGAGGGAGGAGCATCTTACTCAGTCGCATCACGGCTTTCCGTGAACATCTAACCTTGGCCTTATCTCTATGATTTGTAGTCCTATCGTTTGACTTTTTGTAGAGAAAATTGCCACCTTGGCAGCGGAATTGCAAGAGAATCTTGATCATTATAGCTCAAAGAATTATAGAAGTATCTAATTGGTGCATGAGTGATAAAACCATGGGTGAGGACACTTCCTTAGAAAGTTCCTTGAAACTCTCCCCAAGCTTCGGAGAAAGATTCTTGTACAATTGACGAAATTCTAATTTCGGATCCGAGAATTTGATGTGTACTTAAAGAAGGAGTAAAAAAAAAATTGATGAACTTAGAAACTAAGGTCATCCATGTAAGAATAGAATTTCGGGTTTGCTTTGTCGATCCGTTTGGCAGACCCCGTCAGAGAGAAAATAGAAAAGAAGAAGTTTGATGGAGGTGTTTGGTGTACATACCGGGGTACCTTGGTATGTTCGATATGCTCTCACAATGACGAATATGAGCATGAGGCCCCTCGATCATTACCTCCTCGAAAAATTGGTTTTTTAACCAAAATTAAAGAAGAGGATTTAAGTTCACAATTTGATCATTAATGATTGGTACAACTAAAGCACTTTCCAAACCCCCCGGTGGAGCTTGAAGTTTGCTCGCCATTAGGTCCGATCATACTGCCCATGGGAATCGGATCCAAAATGAGATGGATATCCTCTTGCGGTTGTCTAGATCGTCGACAATTACGTCTTTCCTTGAATTGTTATTCCAAGGAGAACGAGTGCGCATGCACTAGAAAAAGAAGAAATTTGAGATTTAAGAATATTATTTTTGGAAAAATTACAATTTTTAGTATTTTATTAAGAAAGAAAATAAAAATATTTTTTTGGTAATCGTTTAATACAAGCTTCATCGATAAAGTCTGCAAGATTACGCACAAAGTAAGCGGAAAAGCTTAGCGGAGCCGCAATGACTACATAGAACGTAGCTATCACTTTTCCTTAAACTCACCTTTTAGTTTGTAAACACAAAGGTCCCGTCGTTCCTCCAGTACTTCACGATTTGTTTTGTTGTTTTTTTGGAATGGTTTAAGATGGATAGCTAGTATCCAAATTTGTTTATTATTATTTTTTTTACTAATTCGATAGGAATCGAATTAATGAACTTTTTATATTTTTATACAAAAATAACAAAATAACTTCCAAAGGAAGGGTCTTTATAAACTCTACTTCACGAAATTATATCCTTAAAAAAGGTTGCAACTGAGATTTCCCCGTAACACGCAAAATTTGGTGTGTTGTAGTAGTAAAAGCAAACAATTTATATACTATAGTTATTATCCGTGAAACATTCTTTCCAAAAACATTCTCAAAAAAGAGAAATATAAGGTAAAAATCTCACTAAAGAAAACACAATATGTATATTTTTATCCAGGAAGTATTATACTACTCGGGTCGTGTCCTAACGAAATCGTGAATTGAGAAATGTGAATAATTCCGGATTCGAGTTTAAGATTATAAGGGATTTATTGAACATTTGATTATACTACAAATATAATAGCATGAATTAAAAACAATTAACTAGCTCGAAATTTTAAAAAATGCAAACGAAAGAGTACAAAACGCGAGCTAAAAATGAATTTAATAATCAAAGGTCACTACTTTAGTATAGCAAACTTTTTACCTAAAAATCACAAATTTAAAAAGAAAATTTTAGGAAAAAGAATTGGAATTTTTTAACTATTTTTGAATTTTCTATGAATTTTTTAAGAAAAAGGATTTACCTAAAATCTATTTAAATTCCTAGAAATTACAATTTTAACTAGAAAAATAAGGAAAAATGGTTTTTATAGACTAGAAAGGTGCAGAAATTTATTGGAACAAAAAGCCCCAATTTTTATACACTAATTGAACCCTAATTTTATCAATTAAAACTTTAAACCTAATTTTATTTAAACTAATAACAAAAATATTAAAACTATTTATTATTTCCTAAAAGACAGGGTAGAAAGTGTATTAAAGGAAAGTAAAGGGTAGGCGGGTAAACTATTGGGAATTTACACTCTAGTACAAACGATTAACCTTTAACTATTGAAAAACTACAAATCAAACCCTGCGATCTAGCTTATTTTGGCTTATTGAAAAATTGAGATTTAGCAAAAACTCAAAACTACAAAGTTGTAAAGGAGCTTATTCTAAACAACTTTAATAAAAGCACTTTCTACTTTTGACAACTAGATAAGCTACAAAAAATAAAAGCATTTCTTGAAATCAGTCACAGTAAGTATGGGTTAAACTAGCTTTTTTAGATTTTGGCTTATATCTGAGCTTATTACTACATTAAAATACAAAACAAAAGAAACTATTTGTGCTTAATCATGTTACGCAAGATATCTAAAAAAGATTAGCTAAGTATTAACAAAATTAACAAGTAAATTGAACTGAAAATGTGCAAGTTTTTGCTTAAACTGAAACAAGCTTTTTCTAATAAGCTAAAAAGCTTAAAACTAAACCTTAACAGCTAAAAATTTGGAAATAAGCTATGCCCTATTAATCTTGAATCAACCTAGATAAAAGGTTTTACAAACAAATTTTAAACTAGAAATGAAATATTCAAACTGAAATAAAAGACTAAAATCTAAATGCTGCTGCTTTTCTAACTGATTTGTGAAAGGAGAATGTAAGCTAAGTATAAAAACTGAAAAATGAAAACTTAAGAGCATTTCTTTATTAAGTCAACTAGAGTATTAAGTAACAATGCTCAATTCAAAACTTTAACTACTAATCTCTAAAGCTAAATGGATATGGCTAGAAAATGTAAAGCAATCAGCAGTATAAACTACAGTTTGCTGATAGCAAATGACCTAAGGTGAAATGCATGGGTCCAATCCATCTTCTAAAAACTCAAAAACTCATTTTACCAATTTTCAACATAACTATGCTTTATCTAAAAATTTAAAACTAAATACCTTGAACCTCTAAAACACTTAAACCTAACTTAAGCAAGTAAACTGCCCTGGTGCTAGGAATGTGAGAAATTTAAACCAAAACTTTGACATATTAGTAAACTAACTTCTAAATTCTATTGTAAAGCGATGTTTATAACTCCAACTCACTATGCAAAAAGGATTTACAGAGAATGTTGACTTTAAGAGTCAACAACGAGCTTATAACCAAAACACTCATTTATTATAACTGTCAAAACTAAATGTACTTTAAAAGCTATTTATAAGCAAGACGCTAAAAACATTTTTATCTACTTCTACTTTAACTAAACAAATGAAGCTATTTAAACCTTAAAACCTACACTTATTTAGTGATAATAATCGAGTTTACTCTTCTATCTTATACTAATCAATATGACATAATTGAAGAATGAAACTCAAATGATTATAACTAAAACACTAAGGAGCTAAAACATCTATAAGCTAACTAAACTAAGATGAAACAGGTAGTTAAAACATGAGAATCTCATTAGAATAAGCAATTTGAATTTGCAAAATGAATTATAAAAGTAAAAACTTGAAGTTGTAGTCTCACACTAAAAGCCGACTCTATCTGAGTGAGTGGCTTTAGAAAACACAAACCTATTGGCTCCTTAACCTCTAAACCTGAGCTATAAAGCTCAATAAGCTGTTAAAAGCTTATTACTCCTTGTTGCTTCCAAAATGAACTCAAATGCACTCAAGTGATCATGCTTTGATGTTAAATGAATAAAATGAGTAAATGAAAGACTTAAAACAAATTTTAACTAGCTCGCGCTTCTATTGTTTCAAAAGAAATGTCTTAATGTAGCTTTGGATCTGTTTTTTTGTCGTCCTTAAAGTGGATAATTAGTGGAGGTAGTAAGATGGGCGAAACAATTAATTTGAGATGTCGGTCAAAACGGGGTAGATTGTGTAAAGCAGTTATTGTTTAAGAAATAAAATACTATGATAAGTTGATTATAACTTTGTCTATAAAAAATATGCAGGGTGAATGTATGCTCTTTCTATAATAATGCCTGCAAATTTTATCAAATAATCTACGTCTTAAGTGATGTAATGAACCTAATTTATTTCTATTGCTTTCCATAGCATCAATTTATTTATTTATTTTTGCTTGAATGGTCTAATTGCTTAGATATTGTAACCAACTTTGATGCATCTAAGGTGGTAATAACTCGTACGAGACATGATAGAGGAACAATGTAGTCGTATGATCTGTTTGACGAGTGTTAGAGCATGAACTTTGCACAAGGATTAGAACAACAAAATAGATTCCAAACTTAATGTAAAAATTAAATTGATAGCTCTAATGGGTTGAAAAATAAGCCATGTAGAATTATGGGTTGAACAGGCGGGTGTGCGGGTGACACAAGGTTCAACACGGGATATGTTTGAATAAATCACAATGACAAATATAGGAATGCCAAGCAACTGGCATCTCTCTTTATCACAACCTTTCCCTAAAACTGGGTGCCAAAAGTTAACCACTCATGCAATTCCCTCCATCACTACTAATACCTAATATTGTTCAAAGCATGGGTTACTTTATTACAGTAGACCACATTGTTTAAAATAAATCATCAGGAACACCCCTATGGTACTTATTTACTATATGAATACAAAGATAAGCAACTTTATCCAAAACACTTTAAAGTGCTAATTCTCTTAAGAAATAAACAGTTACTTTTTTTTAATTAAAAATGCCGAAATAAATAGTTACTAATTCTCATATTCGTGAGTTGAAAGTATGACATAATTACCCTTTATTAACAAAGGTTTTGAGTAACTCCAGAGGGCGAGAATATAATGAGTGAAATTAGTAAAATCATGACATTTTCTCATAAGTATACAAAGGAAATTGGTCCAATCGATTGAAATGGATAAAACAGTCATAAAATTTATGTTATATAACAATGCATGTTTGAAAAATACTAGAAATTCACAAGGTTTTCACTTTAGTTACTTTTACTGTTGTGATTCCATTTGTAGGATATAACAATGCACGTTGGTAGGACTTTCATTCCATGTGTTGGTTTTTATTAGTCTTGCATATCATATCCATTACAAAAAGATAAGGAACAACTACTACAATTTGACTTTGAAAAGTCAAAATATTATTTTTGAACTCCATTGTTACATTTTTCTCTAGGAGCTTCGAAATGCTCATAGTTGCTTACTTTGATATGTATTATGGAATCATACGAAACATGAGAAGTAACTAGAGCTTTGATGATTCATCATAATTGCTGATGAAATTGTTATGTTTGTTCGATAGTGTTTGGATGTTTCAGCATAAATCGATTGGTTTGTTTGGTGTTTCGCTTGCAGTTAAATTTAAACATGCTTTATGTTACAAATCAAAGTTTGGTTTGATGTAAAAGCTGATTTAACTGCTTCGCGATCAAACTAAGGATCACGGATATGAAATGGAAGGACAACTTTTTGGCATATTCTAAATTAAATGAAACTCGAGAATTGGTTTTGATCTAATGTAGGCGGTTATATCTGAAAGGCTCAACACTCATCTTGGTGGTTTGAAGTTTTTGGCTACTGTTCGAGCTGATATTCTATCTTTTATCTGGTAAGTTTATGCCAAAAATTATTGTTTCTAATGAGTACCCTTCATACTGTGTCTTTTATTTAGATGTTGTGCATTAGCTAGCTAGCTTCTTGATTTAAGCAAAATGATATAGTTGATAAAGCAAGGAACTTGGGTCTTATCTGGTTATTAAAAACCTTCAGGGATGAAAACGTTGCATCATTACAAGCTCTCAACTCATGTTTTTTTTACAACGGCAAAAAGGGAAATAAAAATAGAATGGGACAATCTCTCAACTCATGTTTATTAGAGAAACTTAGTACATGGCTAAGTACGATCATCCTAAAGCTTCATTAAATTGAATAGGACAATCTCGCTTCTTTGTTAGATAAGATTATAGCTTAGGATGTTTTTTTATCTACGACTTACCTAAAGAGTAATCGGATGTTGTTGGATAGTACATGCTATGATCATAGGAAAACTTTTTTCACAGCTGTGCATTCTATCAGTAATTTTATAAATCTAAAAAAGAGGTTGTGAATAGGTTTCCCATGTTTTTGATACATACATCCATGTTTCTTTTAGTGCACTTTCGTTTCGTGTGAAGGTGCAAAATGGGTAGGCCAATCAAGGTGGGTAACGGGTAGTAACAAGTTCGGGATGAAACGTGTCATGTTATGTGACACGTTAGATTGACCCACAAACTGAAGCCCCACAGTCTTGTACTAGGTCTTCGGAACCTTTTGTATACAAAGTGTGATTAAAGATGACTTTTGTTGAATTTCTTAACTTGTGCATATTCCTTGCTAATGAACCTTAGTAATATAAAACAGCCCAAACAACATCTTGATTATAGTATAAATATGAGCAACAAATCACTTTATCAGCAACCATGAAATTTTCAGTGATTAATTTTTCCAAAAATAAACCAACACCAATATAATTGGCAACAATCAGTAAGTTCACTACAAGGGTACATCACTATATCATATTAAGCATGTTTTAGACAGTTCATCACTACAAGGGTACATTTTTTTAGACAGCTCATCATTACAAGGGTATATTTTTTAATCTAAATCATGGATTTAAGAAACATAGATGTGATCATGTTAACGATCTAAAGAGCCATGATATGCTGTGTTTGATCCTTTTTGCTGATGTTTCTGCCAATGAGAACTTTCCTATCCTGCATATTGAATTCTATGTCAAGGACGTCATGCACCGTTTTACTTTCTATTCGTGTTGTTGGTATTCTTGAAGCATTTTTTAATGCTATTTTTATATGCCCATTAGTATAATTTATTTTCGTTGTTTGGAATCCATAAGACATGTGTGTGTATATATAAGTCGTGATTATTTAAAAGGTGTTGGTATAATAACTTAGATGATGAGGAGTAGGATTGGCGTAGTGATTGAGAATTTTGAGGAATTTGGTTGAAATTTTGAGGTGTGTCGAAAAATATATTTAGTGCATAAAATTAGAATGTGGTTTAAGGATGGTGTAAAAATATTTTTATGAAAGTTAGGCTTAAAAATATGTTAGTACTTGTTGAGACGGTCGTTTTGATATAAAATTCGACCCGTAACTCTCAAAAACGAAGTTTTTATAGCCATCGGAAGTTTAGAAATCGTTTAAAATAAATTCAACACTATTCTTATTATTAGTTGCTGATGCAGTTTTCGAGTGACGTTTCGGGCCCTTTCTGGTCCGAACCGGCCTTCCGTTAAAACTACAAAGTTGTTTCGCGAGGATGACCAAGTCTAAAAATGAGTAATGACGGGTCTAAAAGCTAGAGCAAAATCTGCGTTTTTCGTTTTATTTAAGTTGCATCAGACCTGATATAAGGGCGTTTTCGTCCATTTCTGTCGAGTTTCGGCCTCCGGCTAAAACTAAAAAGTTGTCTGGAATGTCGTTTTACATAAAATCTCTTTTGAGTCCGAGTCGTGAAAATGTATTTTTGCGGGTCATTTTGAACGGGTCAAAATCTAGAAAATTTATAATAAAAGTCAAACTTGAAAAAAAATCGATTTAAAAGGGTCAAAGCTGATAGAATCTTTAAAATATGGTATTTAAGCGTTTTGAGTTCGTTTGAGCTCGCAAAACTTCAACGAATAGTATTTTACAACTAACCAGTGTTTGGATGTGTTTGGTGATGTCTAAAAATAGTAATTTTGGGTTCGTGTCGCATATATATATATATATACTTGATAAACTTATGAAGTGAAGTAATTGGATAAAACTTATGGTGAGCTAATATTGTTGGAAAATGAACATTTTTACGAGTTGGTATTAAAAGTCAAAAATTTCTAAGCTATCCAAAATCGAAAACTTTTCAAAAATAGGAACTTTCCATAAAAATAGAAAATTTTCACGATAGTGGTGTAAATTGAAAACAAATAATATACTTTCTTAGAAGCACATTTTGTCAAATAACTTAGGATGTCCACACATATGGATTCCTTTATTCTTATATATATATATATATATATATATATATGACTTATGTGTCATTTTATTTTATCTTTCCTTTTCTATTTGCGCACCATTGCTTTAGGTCGCGTTTAAAGCTCTTGTCTTCATGCTCTTAATCGCCATTGATACCAGGTGTCTCATAACGATTCCGGTTGAACCCTTTGAAGCCCTATCTTATTGTAACCAATTACTTTGTAAGCCACTCCTTACTACTCTTATGCATACCACTCACTATTTTATAAGTTAATGTAATGTCACCTTATGAAATTTAAATTGCTATCGTTTTACAAATTGTTTTACTTGGGTTTTATAAAATATTTGTTGTAACCTTTTTAAAATTTCTTATTTATCTAGCAAATTACTTTACCTGCATATTATAAAGCGTTTCATACATTATTTCTAAACGGTATGGTTTATACATCTAAAAAAAGTAAATAAATAAATAAATAACCCTAATTTGACGAAACTGAGCATTGCATTGCTAGTCCTTAATTATACATAGCCTGATCACCTATGTATAATTTGGGAGGAGCCATGCAAGGTTGAATAGTGGTCACCGTAAGATCTTGATAAAAATAGACTTTTACCCGTATTTAAAAAAAAATTATGTGTGGTATGCAAGTAGTACAAATTAGGGACATCCACATATGTGCCCTTATCATTTCTCGAACGAATTACCCACCTACGGGTACGTTCTTTCTTAACAATCGTCGTTCTAATTTTCTTCTTTCTCTCCATGATGGAAATTCTCTAGACCGCTCGTCTAATTATCGATTATTAATACCCAACTTGGAAGTTCCGACGTTTCTATGCTTTCTCCTCGACCTACATTCTTTGAGTAGGGTTGGTGAATCTCCGGGATGTCTTCAGATGTGATTAATGAAGTATGAATAAATGAGAGTACGTATATCCGCCATGATGTTCGTCTTACTTTTGACTTGAAATTTGTTCGTGCGAACCATGCGTTGACTTCTCTCTTTTAATCGCTAACCTTGTCTCTTTTGTTCAAATTCCGATCTAAAACTTTCTTCGATTTGAGATTTGTTGTATGGATTTTCTTTTTCGGTTGTGTATCGACCGCCGCAAACTTAATGTGCTGACCGTGACCATCTTATGAATTGATGATTTGATAAATTCTTCTTTTCCTAATTTCTTATCGCCGACATTTGTGTTTTATTCTTTCCTTTAAGGACCCTCACGGCATTCAATTCGTTCCCTCATACCATTGCTTACACGTTTTGTGATTGCCGTTACATGTTCTATATTCGTTGCTATCTTGTTACTTTGTTAAACCACCGAGCACGTTCCATGTCTACCTTTGATGACCTAAATACCTTCACAAATTTTATAAATTTTAAAGTTCTTATGAAAATGTTACGAATTTTTCACAAGTGTCTAAATTACCAAAATGACCTTCTCAAGTTAGAGTCGGTTCTAAACATCCTCATTTGTACAATCTATAACTAATGTTTAAAATGACACAAAGCCCTACCTGTCAAGTTACATGTTTTATACATCACATTTTAATCACATCTTAATGATATGATAGATTTAAACTTCGTTTCAACAAATGATTCCTAAAGATTTAAAAATAGACCTTCTACGATCACAACCGTAAACCTGAGTTTCAACAAGTTTTTATACATGCATTCATTCCAAAAATCTTCAAAACAACCAAAAATGATTCTTGAACCTATTTTACCTCTAATATGAACACCATTTTTTTATCAAGAAAGAGTAGTTTAAAATTCTCCTTATTAGTGGTTTTGTTTTCAAATCACCAAACCATTGATAAATCATTATAATAAAATTTTCATCATTTTAAGAATGACTTAACATTTTAATTCCATAACCGAACGAACTTCACATTTTCATAATCTAGAAAGTGCCTAAGCCTAGTTTTAAAACAAAACTTGAAACAAGTACCCTTACATTTCCTCTCGATCGACTATCGGTGACTAAAACAATATAAAAATTCGGGACGGGTTTTTCTAATGTGACATTCCGTATTTTAATGACAATATGTTACTCATACCTTGTTCTCATTTTCTAGAAAAGTGTATTTTTGTGTTTTACGGTTCACGCGATTCGCGATTTCTCGTTTCTTGTTAATCTTAAGTTGTTTTAGGCGTTTTATCCGTTTAAGTGTTTACTGTGTTTATTCTATCTTTGAAATCCCCTGGCTACCTTGAAATTTAGTCACGTTTAGTCAAAATCTCATGTTTTCGCTTAAAAAAAATCGCACTTTTATTAATAAACGAGAATATTTCTTCAGAAACAATTACCCGCAACTCTTCTTGAGCAAGGTAAAGCGAATAGGAGAAATCGAGCGCCGGGACGTCGCTCCCTTAAGGAGGGGTGAATGTAAAACCCCGTATTTAAGGTCACTACTTATTCCAAACTTCTAATTAATTTCTAAATTTTTATAGAATTAATTTTATTATTTTTGTCGGTTTTTATTAAAATCGTCATTAAATCCTTTGGCGAATTCTATATTTTATCTTTAATCGTTACCGATCGAGAAATCAACGGATCCTGTATTTTAATTGTGACAATTATTAAATTTTTTCGTATTTCAGGTCACTACTAATTTTTCACTTGTATTTAATATTCTTAGTTTCTAAAATTTTTCATTTCACTACTTCGTCGTTTTATATAAAAATTGTCAATTTTAAGTAAAAAGCGCTATGATTTAAAACTTTATCCGTTTTTATTGATCGAGAAACCAATGACTCCGTATTTGGGCCTTGAGTGCCAATTTATTTTTATTTTCGTATTTTTCACTTTCCTTCTCGAGACGAAAATCACGATTTAAGAAAAAGTAGCGGACTAAGAATAGGTAATAGGGCTCGAGGCTAATAAGTATCATTAGTTAGGATAAATTTAGCCCATGAAACCCCTTCCCCTCTCCTTAGGTCGGCGGCCCATCAACAACAAACATACCCTTATATTTTGTTTACTTGATCCATTAACATTATCCTAATTAAGCCCAAAATAAAAACCCATCCCTTTGTATTAAAAACCCACGACACAAGCATCACACACAACACAAACTTGGAAAATCCAAAGTCAGTTCTTCCTCCCTATTTTCTTCACTGTAAGAGCCAAACAACCTTAAAACCTTCACCATCACCATTAAAACTTCATAAAATCATCTCTTCTTCATAACAAAAGATCCCTAAAATCATCCTCAACCTATCCCCATAACTAAAAATAATCATGCTCATGATTTAGAAAATTTTGATTTTCAAGAATCTTAAGTGTTTAAGAGATTGATTGGAATTAAAGGTGTAGAAGCATGAATGGTTTGATTCTAGGTGATTCAAAGAAGATTCGAGCAAGAAAAGTTAAGGTTTTGCTTAATTGGTTGAAGGTGTAATCGGCTAGGATCAAGAAACCCACCTAGGGTTTGTGTTAATCATCTAAAAACCCTCCATTGTAAGTTTTTAATGTTTCCTTGGACTCCCTTTTTATTATTTTGATGATTATAGTGATGCATGTTTGTAATTTATGGTCTTTATGAACATGCAAGTCATGATTATGATTGATCTTGATTAAGTGGTATAAGTCTGTAAAAGAGGTGTTAGATGATTCACTTTGATGTATTTTAGCCTTGTGATGGATCAATTGAGGATTTAGATGTGTTATTGGTTGATTTAGAACAGGAATTTGCGGTCTGTTTTGTGACAGCAGGCAAACAGAGCTTGTTCTTCAAATTTTTGCTCTATAGCTACTGAGAAAATTGCATATTTTTATAAAGGGAGTCTTAATCTTTAATTTGAGAATTGAATACTCCCGTATCGATTCCGTATGAGAAAGTTATAGTCAATTCTGGAGTTGCTGTTGGGAAACATGTTTTTCTCCAGAATTTTGTACAGTAAGTCAAGGTTTTAAAGCTTGGTTAGATATTAGACATCTTGAGCTAACTCCTCCAATTGGAACCAACCTCATTTCTATTTTAGATTAGGAGTTATGACTAAAACGGCAAAAGTAAGAAATTCAGTTAATAATCTGGTTTGACCTTCAGGTAGTAAAAGTTTAATTCTCGTTGATTGGTAAATGAGTTAAATGATTGGCTTAATGTTTTGAAAACTAGATTCATGTAGTTTTTCAGGGGTGAAAACCTCACCTTCATATCTTTTATGAAATAAGAGACATGGTCCTGTGAATTTGACTAAATTCTACAAAGAAAGTTTTCTGTTTTATGTTAGTGTTAGTAATTTGACTTTTTCTAAAAATTGGTAAAC
>BQNB010040750.1:0-44029 GCA_026074375.1 Tanacetum coccineum
GGACGAATGTACAAATGTGGTATTTCATCAGTTACAGAATTAGTAGCACAATGAATAAAGAATTCGATATCATCGTCGTTTGTAATATCTCTTTCATTTGCAGGGAGATTAAACGATAAATTGTACCGGACATTTGGATCTAAATTAAATCTATTCACAACGAATTCAAGTAGCATTGAGTACGTCATATCATCGTAAAAAATCACCCCTTCCTCAAATGTATTAAAATGTAAAATACAATTAAATTTTTTTGAAGAGATGTCCATTGCTATGTTAGATAGTTTAGAGAATATTGTAATATGAATATATCGATAACTTATATATAATGTATGAGCATCATAAAAACATTGATTTGACAAGACAATGACATTTGTTTTATCACTTATTTTTTGTAGCGATTTATGACATTATCTGACATTTCTGTTGGTTTTTTAAAACTATAAATAACACTTTAATTACAAATTTTTTTAAATGAAAGTTTTTAGAATCCATACCACAAAGCTAAAACCGTACCTTATTTTAAAAAAAAAGATATGTCTGACAACATTCCATTTGACATTCAAATGGATATCATGAATAGACTTCCTGTGAAGTCTTTACTTCAATTTCGTGCTGTGTCAAAGCAATGTGAAGTCTTTACTTCAATTTTGTTTCATCACTATGTATTTTACGTGATTTATGACAAGATTATGACAACTTTAACTATTTACCCCTATAAATAGCATATTACATTGATTATAACATATCATATAACAAAACAATTCAATGGCGTGTTCGGTTTAGAAAGGCGGCAAAATTGGAAAAACTTCTTAAAATAGAATCTGAATTAGACTACGAAATGCAGAGTGCTTTGTTTAGAAAGGCGACAAAATTGGAAAAACAAATCAGGGATAAACTTGAGTTATGTATTTGGTTAAAATTCCCGTATCGTTTTTAATCTTGTTATGTATTGTGTTAAAATGTCGTAGCGTTATTAATCTTCTTATGTAATGCTAAATTTTAGTTGAATGAATGTCTTGTGTATTATTAAGCTATCTATTTGAATGAATGACTTATGTATTATTTTGTTTTTATGGTAACGACCACATATTTTTATTGAACACAACCATTTTATTGTTACCCAAATTGAATACATTAGAAAGCCTTAAAACTAAGAAACAAGCAAGCATACAAAATACAATCCAAATGAGAAACTACTCTAAACCAAGATTGTCCATGTCATTGTACAGTTCGTGAAGTAGTGCAGTCGAATTATGCGTGTGTTGTTCAGGATGCATATGCATTTCGATTGCTTTCTCTAGTACTTTTATCTTTCCAAGTAAGTGCTTGCAGTTTGAGCACCCTCCATTTCGTGTTGTTCCTGAATGATGGTTTTGTGGTGTTGTAGTTTCTGAGGAATAGCTATTAGGTGATGAAGGTTCTGAGAAATAACTTGGACTCGATGAAGATCCCGTAGAACTGATTAGTAAACGGATTCGTTCCTCTTTCCATAAAAAATTTTTACATCCATAATCATTTTTCTTAGGCTGTTATAGAGTAAATAAATCAATTATTACAAAATAAACAGATTAATATAGAAAACACAAAAACAACAAGTGATTGTTCACCTTAGATCGTGGACATGCATAGTAAAGTTTATCACGGGTGTTAGGTTGGTACGATTCTCTGAGAACAACGTCTTCTTTTCCACAACGACATGCAAAAGCTTCATATGGTGCCATTTTTATAATTGCAATGTAAGGAGGATTCAAGAGTTGTATGAATAAACAAATATAAAACCTAACGTGTTGTTTGCAAATACTTTGAAAGTATGCTATTTATTTTACAAAAACAGATTTGACAAGTCATTTAAAGTTGGATTTATCACTTTGTATATTACGTGATTTATGACATGATTTTGACAATTCACTGACAGATATAACAAATCACTGACAGATATGACAAATCACTTACTAGTCCAACAAGTACATGCTATGTCATAATCGCTACAAATGCTAAGTGATGATACAAATTTCATTGACTTATTTATTCAATACATTATTCAGTTATTGAAATGTCATGTCAAATCATGTCATAAATCGCTACAAATGCTAAGTGATGATACAAATTTCGTTGACTTGTCTAATCAATACATTATTCGGAAACATTGTCTAATCATATATATATACAATCATAGTTACTCAAACTGATAAAAAAACTTCAATTTGAAATCTATTAAAAATATAGGATCAAAGATTAGAAAGTTTAAATGTTTGGTTCATTATAACAGAATGAATCGACGTTCCATTTTGCATGAAGATTTGACATACACAATGTTACACGAAATGGTGATGAAGAAGTTTAATTTGGAAGCAAATTATCCATTGAATTTATCTGCTAAGGTGTCATCAATAGACGATAATTTTGATATCACAGACGACCATGAGGTACAGTTTGTTGTTGAATGTGCTTGTAATTCTAAAGATGAAGTAGCACATTTGTATGTTTCTCAACATAAAACATTATACGATACTACAAGGTTTTTAGAGAACCATCAAGAAAACACGTTTTATAATTTCTTTGAACCAACAACTTTAGAAAACATCGGACCATCTAATAATATTACAAATACCTCTTTCGACAACAATGATCTGGATTTGAATTTTGGAACTAGTGAGTTCCATAATAACGAATCAAATCATCAAAATGAGTCCCTTTTAGAAAAATAGGAATGCTCTTTTGCGTTCGGAGACTACCACGAATATGAAGATGAAAAAAATGAATTCGATGATGTTGTGAATGAGAACCCACTACCCAATTACCAGAAATGACAGAAATACATGTCATCTTTTAAACCAAACATTCCAGAAACACCACTTTACAAGTCTAAACCTATGATTTCAAAACATTATAAAAAAAGAAACAGATGTTAAGGTTGGTCAAATTTTTGAAAATAAGGAAGCTTTAGACTTGGCCATTAGATTGAAAGCTTTAGACGAGGGTTACCAATTTTTAAATGATAGGTCAGCCCCAGAAAGGTATGCATTGAAATGCTTTCATTTTAATGAGTGTGCGCGGAAGATTCGTGCTACACGTTGGGGGGAAACTAAAAAGTTTAGCATTACATTTTTTAATGATGTTCACACATGTCCAAAAACCCAAACATATCCTAACCATCGAAATGCAAACAAAAAGGTAATTGCCCACATCCTCACTCCAAAGTTACAAGATAGTAAGCGTGTTTTAAAAGGTAAAGATATACAACAAGATATAATGTTAGATTATAAAATAAATATATCTTACCAACAAGCATGGAGAGGGAAGAATTATTGTACGCAACAGATAAGGGGTTCACCGTATGAATCTTTTGAGATGCTTCTGTATTATTGTTATAATCTAGAACGAAAAAACAAAGGGACAGTAACACGTATAAAAACATACGAAAAAGGAGTTTTCGAGATGTTATTCATTGCCCTTGGTGCGTTGGTAAGTCACGATCATCTTTTTTATTTATTAAATAATAGTAGGGTTTTACCATAAAATATTTATAACGTTTTTATAATTTCAGATTCGTACGTTCGTGAATTATCTACGACCATTGGTTATAATAGATGCGGCACATTTAAAAGGTCAATATAAGGGAATAAATCTGATGGCTGGTATGTGCTTAATTACACATATCTTTTTCCATTAAAAACGGACTTAAATGACTAAAAACGTACCAAAAATACACTGTATTTGTATGTTTTGCATTTGTATTGTGCAGGAAACGGATATCACACAAAAGGACGAAAAACAAAGGCAAAAACGACAAAACCGAGCACGAAATGGAAAAGTGTGAAAAGACGAAGTCAAATCGAAGCCAAAAGTCAACCCCGACAAAGTCAAAGTCAACCAAAAGAAGAAAATACAACTTGAGGGACCAAAAATGCAAAATCCTAAAGTTGTATATTAGTGATAAAAAGACAAGGGCTGAAATTGCAATTTACTTGAAATATAACTTTAGGGGCCATTTCTGCCAAACCCCCAAAGTCGTATTACCACAAGGACTAACTTTGCGATTTGACTTATAACTTTCAAGGACTGAAGCTGCCAAACACTTAAACTTACACACCACAAGGACCAAGTGTGTAATAAACACATACAACATGAGGGGTTGAAATTGCCAAGTCACAAAAATTTACCCTGCCTTTATACAAACTAAATTTCCCGCCAAAACAAACCCAGATACAAGTCACGGGTTTCTTCTTCATTCTTTTACCCTGCACCCCTAATTACCCATGGTTAAACCCTCCCCCTCCACTCCACTAAACCCCCTCAGCCATATAACATTGCCAAGTTGGCAATCTTACCTTTTACAACACATTTCGATGGCTGTGATTGACTCAAAAGAAGCACAAGGATAATTGATGGCTGGGATTAGCTTTGTCAAACCTCTCACACAACTAACACACTCTTTGAAGCCTCTCTCAAAGAAAGCACAGCTGCAAGACCAAGCTTATGAAGACATTCGGCTATAAATAGGACCCATTGTAGCTTATTGTAGAGAGGATCCTAGCTAAATAGTTTAATTGTCATTTTAATTAAGTCATTTACAGCTTATTGTACTTTTCCTTTCAGCTTTGTACTAATTTCCAAGTTTAATGAAGTGTTGAGGTTTTAAGTTAAATTCCAATTTTCAAATTCCAAGTTCTAAATTGCTAACTAGTGCTTAATTGTGTTTAAAAAGCTTTCAAAGGAGCTTGTTTATAAGCTGTTTTTATCAAGTAAAAGAAAAAAGTTAAGTAGTTAGTAAAAAATCAAAAAAATTCACCAAAAATTTCCACAGCTTATTTTATGGATGATAAGCCAGAAATGGATGGGCTTATGGACAATACCAGCTTATCTTTGATAAGCTGGAGCTTGTAGACAAAGCTCTTGAGAGCTTATTTGCCCTTGTTTAGAGCAAAGGGCCTTGTAAGTCACTTTTTCTTCATTTTAGCTTATTAACTTGCATTTGCTTATTTACTGCTTATTAGTGCTTATTGCTTATTTGTATTTGCTTATTTATGCTTACTAATGTTGTTTAGTGCTTAAAGTTCTAGTCTTGTAGTTTAGAAATCACTTGTGCAAGTTTTACTTAAAACTGTCAAATTTTTAGCTTATAAACTGTTGGATTTTTATTTGCTTATTTAAGTGCTTATTTGCTACTGTATTGTGCTTATTTTGGCTTAACATGCATGTATAATCATCTATTTTTAAGTCCCTTAGCTTAAATCTCCAAAAATCAGCTCTAAAAAGAGATTTTAAGACTTAAAGGGGTGTTTGGGTCAAGGGTTAAAATGGGTCAAAATCGACTTTAAAACCATTGGGTCACTTGGCCAACTTTGTTAAGCCATTTTTAAACCTTAATAAGCTGTTTTTAGGAATTTTAAAGTTCAAACATGCTTTTTCAAGAGTTTTGTATAAGTAGATGCAAACTGTCACTTTAAGACAGTTTGCATAAGCTTATTTGCATCAGCTGTTCAAACCAGCTTATGTGCCTTGTTTTTAACTTACTTTAAGTGTTAGAATTAGTGTAGTTTACTTTAAGTTTGCATTTGCCATTGTGGTTTTGGATCAAAATGCTGTCAAGTAGTCTAAGCAGTTTTTAATGTCATTTTTCAATCTTAAAATTAGACTAGTTGAAATTAGATATAAGTTCTGAAAATCATTTTATAAGCTCAATAGTATATAAGCTAAATATGTTTGAGCATAGTTTAGTGTTTAAAAGCTTTATCCTAGCTTATTTTAAAGCCTGTAAATAGCACCATTTGTTAAGCACAAAGTGCCCTGGTGCAAAAGTCATTTTTCCTAGCCCTTTTTCAGTAGCTTATGTTGCTTCAAATCTGATTCTTTCTGCTAATTCAAAAAAGCCACTAGGTTAATCTTTAAATCCCTGCAAGCTTTAAGCTTGGGTCCCCCTCTAGGTGGCTTATTATTAAGCCCAAAAGCCCCCCCTAATAGGATTTTGGTTGCCAGTTTTAAGCCATAAGCTCATTAGCTTTTTATAGCTTTTTAGTTGTAGGTACTGCCTAAATTTTGCTCTTGTCTTATTCTTAGGTTGATTTCAATCTCTTTTAGCTTAACTAGTTTTAAGCGTAAGCTTATTTGAGCTTATTCAAGCCAAACTGCAAATTGGCAGTATTTACTATGAGTTAATACTGCTGGTTTTATCCAGCTTTTTATAAGCTCATATTTGTTTTAAACCATTTGATCTTTGTTGATTTCAAAAGCCCCTTGGATAAGCTTTAACAAGCTAAAAGCCATTAAGGCTTAAAAATCCTTTTGCTGGCTTAAAAATAAGCACAAATGTGCCCCTTTTGGTCTGTTGGCTAGCAGCATACTCTGAAGTGCTTATTAGTTTTTTTGATTTCTAGATAAATTCTTGGCATAGTTGTGTTCATAAGTGCTTATTAGGTCTAGTGCATTAGATATTTTCAGCTTTTTGATCTCAGAAGTGCTTATTAAGTGCTTAAATAACTAGGACAATTCTAGTTAAACTTAAATAGGTAAATAAGTTAAATCTGTCTTATTCAATTTTCTAGCTTATTTTGTATACAAATTGTTATCCCTAGTGCTTATTTGGTTTTGCTTCTTGTTCCTGTTCAGCTTATTTGTTCTCATTGTAGCTTATTTAGTCTAAAAAGCCAAAAAGAAAAGCTCATTTTTCCCCTTAGATTAAATAAGCTTCTGTCAACTTTGACAGCTTATTTTGAGCTTATTTGTGAAAAGTAAAAAGTTTGTTTTTTTAAAGTTGTGTTTACTCAGCTTATTTATAAGCTGGTAAAAAAAAGAAAAAAAAAAGCAAAAGGGGAAGCTTGGAAGTCAAGGGTGAGCTGGGGCTCGAACCCCCGACCTCAACAAGCCTCAACCCTTTATACACAATACACACTACCGCTGCGCCCTTGGGTCTTTTCTGTTAGACCCTTGGGCCAGTTAACTTATATACCTTTTTTTCTCAATTTGCTTATTAACTCGTTTGGCTTAATAACAGCTTATTTATAAGCTGTTTTTCCGGGCTTATATTTTTCTTAGGTTTTTTATAGTGCAAAGTAATTTCCCTGAAATTTTCATAATTTTATAAATTCATTTAGTATTTTTTTTTTAGATTTAATTTTTATTATTTCAGTAATTTAATCATATAAAAAAAATATAAAAGTCAAAAAATAAAAATTCTTTTTTTCAAAATTTTCTTTTTTCATATATTACCTAGGAAAAATATAATTTCATTCATAGGGTCAAATTTGCAACTTTTTGTTTTTTAAAGAACGAGATTCGTTCCCGTTCTTGTTTTGACTCGTTTTTGGTCTTAATTAACTCTGTTTTCGATCTACTTTTTTTTAAACTTCGTTTTTAGTCACTTAGAACCCATTTAAAGAAAAAAAATCACTTTAGGGTTAAAATTGTGTAATTTAGGTTTTTGGCCGTCATTTGTCATACCCGTTTTAGTTTTAATTCATTTTAGCTTTCGTTTTTAGGTTTTCTTTAATCGTTTTTGAATTTTTAATTATAGTAGTAGAAAAACCAATCATAATCTTGTCATATTTAAACATCAATTATCAATTCGTCATTCGATTTTCAATTGCACACCTCGTTGAGACATAACGACCCGGGAAATCAAACTTCCGGTTACGTATATATTTTATTTTGTGAATTCTTAACCAAACATTGGCTAAAGGTATTTGGTTGATTGTTTGCTCATATATTATATATATACTATTGACGAATCAGTACCCGAATATTTCTAAGGTTTAAATTCTCACAATTTAGTGGACTGGTTTTATGCTAGTTATAGTGTCAATCCGGTTGGATTTGCCTTACCAAGAGCATATTTTATAAAGAAAAGCATATATATTTTTTGAATAAAATTTCAGTTGTAAAAATTTTTTGCAGGGCAAACATGGAGGGTTATGATTAATTTTTCCTATTTGGCTCTCCTCCATACTTAAGTTGAACATTGTCCTCAATGTGATAACTAATAACTAGAAAATAGGGAAAATTAAGGGAAAACGATACTTCCCGAGGCATGTATCTGCGAGAGAATTATCCTTGAGCATACTTCATAATTTCTCATATTTAAGCTATATTACCTGCATAAAAGTAAACACGCAAAAGCACACAAAAAGAAAATATTTTTTGTTTTTTTAGAAAATAAAAAGGAGATGAGTGGAGGAGGGAATCCTCCACACTTAAGTAAAGCACGGATTACCTCCCTAGAAGCGCTTAATTTTTAAGAGAGTCATTAGCTAGACTCCTGCTTCTGGAGTTCATTCTTTCGGAAAGAAGGGAGTGACTGCTTCCCTTTGGTCATTATAATTTTCTTCTTCATGATATAGCTTCAGTCGATGGCCGTTAAAAATAAATGTTTTTCCATCTTTTCCATATAGTTCAACGTATCCAGATGGATATTGATGTTTCACTACGTATGGTCCTAGCCAGTGAGATCTTAATTTTGGCTATTTGAATTTATATTTTGAATGAAAAAGCAACATTTTGTTTTCGTGTTTGAATTCTTTTCTCATCTTGAGTTTCCTGTCATGCCAGACTTTTGTTCTTGTCTTGTGTAGATGAGAGTTTTCATAGGCTTGATGTCGGAGTTCGTCTAACTCGTGCAATTGAAACATGCGTTTCTCACCAACAGCGATGAGATCTAGGTTACAGTTTTTCAGAGCACAGTATGCACGGTGTTCTATTTCAAATGGTAAGTGGTAGTTTTTACTATATACGAGCTTGTATGGTGTTTTTCTGGTTGGTGTTTTGTAAGCTATACAAAAAGCCCACAGAGCATCATCAAGTTTTCTTGACCATATGGCAGGATCGTCTTTAACGATTTTTTCAAGAATTCTTTTAAGAGCTTTGTTCATGTTTTCAACTTGGGTACTTATTTGAGGGTGGTACGATGCAGAGAATCGGTGGTTAACTCCATATCTTTTCATAGTTTTTTCCATTATCTTGTTGCAGAAATGAGTTCCTCGGTCGCTTATGAGAGTTTTGGGCATTTCGAAACGGCAGAATAGTTTCTTCAGAAAAGTAATAACAACTCTGGCATCGTTTGTTGATAGAGCTTGTGCTTCGGCCCATTTAGATACATAGTCAACATCGATTAAAAGGGTCCCATAAAATCGATACCCTATATGTCGAAAATTTCGCATACTTGAATGCTGTTAAGGGCATCTCATCACGTTTTGAAATATTTTCTGTCTTTTGACATGCTTCGCAAAGGCGAACTTGAGTATGAGCTTCTTTGATGATGGCTGGCCAGTAAAAGCCTGAGTCTAAGACTTTTTTAGCTGTTGTGTTTGGTCCATAATGTGCACCGGTGGGTCCGTAGTGACATTGATCTAAAATGGTTCAGGTTTCTGGTCGATAGACACAGCGTCTGATCATACCGTTAGAACATACTTTGACGAGGTAGGGTTCCTCCCAGAAGTAGTGTTTGAGGTCGGAGATTTTTTTTTCTTTTGCTGGTACGTCATTCCTTTAGGTATGATATCACTTACCAAATAGTTTGCAAAGTCTGTGAACCATGGTTCACCTCTAGTGTTTATTTACATGAGAGCTTCTCCAGGAAAGTTATCATCGACTTTACTATCATTACTTGTTTCATCATTTTCAATCCGAGATAAGTGGTCGGCGTCAACATTTTCTGTGTCTTTTCTGTCTTTAATTTCGATGTCAAATTCTTGTAAGAGTAGTATCCAACGGATACAGCATGTTTTAACATCTTGTTTCTTGAATAGGTGCCTGAGAGCTGAGTGATCAGTGTGCACGATCATTTTTGATAATACTAGATAGGATTGGAATTTGTCAAAAAATGGACCCTCAAATTTCTACTCTTCCTAAAAGAAGATGAAAATGAACCCGAGGTGACAAATGATACGGTGCAACCAAGCACTCAAAAACATCCACCTCCGATGGTCCAAACTAATGACCAATAAGTGCGCCCCGTTGTTGCTTCAAAGACTAACCAACATTGCCTATCCTTTAAGGGCCAATAAAGAGAAGCTCCGTGAAAAAGACGATCTTCTAGCTTCAAAATTTATGGAGATTTTTTGGAATCTCTATTTCGAGCTAAGTTTCGCGAACGCTCTCCTACACATGCCTAAATTTGCACAAATGTTTAGAAAACTCCTCAATGACAAAGATAAGATAATTGAGTTGACAAAGACACTGGTAAACGAGAATTGCTCGGCCGGTTTATTACCTAAAAAAGTTTCCGAGAAACTTGGAGACCCCCTGGTAGATTTTTCTTATACGTGTGAGTTTTTCCGGAGATGAATGAATGCTTAGCCTTTTTCCTATCTCGTGCAAGCAACAACCTAATGCCTCTCTCCATTTGGAAAGAACTAAATCTCCCAGCTTTGACCAAAACCCGAATGATACTTGAAGTTGCCGATCAAACGATTTCTACTCCAACCAGCATAGCCGAGGATGTTTTTGTTAAAGTTGGAACATTCTTCTTTCTTGCCGATTTTGTGGTCGTTGATTACGATGCCGATCCTTAGTTCCTAATTTCTAGGAAGACTTTCATAGAGAACGGCACGTCCTTGATAGATTTTCACGGTGAACAAATTACCCTTATACATGATGACCAATCGTGACCTTCAAAGTTTGTTATACAAAAACTTTTCTCCTACAATATCTTTGAATCGGTTACCGATCGGTGTTATTGACATTCTTGTGAAGATAATTTTACAAGAAGAAACTTGAAATTTACTGAAAGTGCATCCCACTTCCCCTTCGAGCTTATATCAGATTCTCGCTCTCTATCTTTCACTCCCTTCGAGAAGAGACTTCAATGGAAGAGATCGATGCATTTCCTTGAACATGAAGATTTCAATACCACCGGTGTTTGACGCATCTATGAATTTCAGAGGGAAGATAACTATTTACCTTGGAGGAATTGTTAAGTGTGATCAATAGTGACCCAAATCTTCCTCTCCGTCACCAGTTTTTGTGAAATACTGTGCCGAAAAGGATTAAATCTTCATGTGAAGATCCTCCCGACCTAGAACTCAAAGACTGTACCATCCATCTTGAGTATCAATTCTGGAGTGATTGACAAAATTACCGCATAACGCTAAAAACTTGAAAGAAAAGGAATAAAACCGCCTGAACAAGGTTCTTAAGTCACAGCAAATATGCAACGCTTGGAATAATTTCTGAAAATAAGGAATAGATCAACATTTTTGCACCCATAAGATTTGATGGAAGGAAAATCCGACCCGTAGTTCAACACAGAAAAAGGTTAACCCCAAAACCCATGAGATTATTAAGCAGAAGTTTATCAAACTTCTTATGGCCGGGTGAATTTACCCTATCTCTGACAGTCCCTGGTGAGCCCCGTTCATTGTGTCCCCAAGAAGGGAAGGTCAAAACTGTTGTAAAAAATTAAGAAATGAATTAATACCCACTAGGTTATTACGGATGCGAGTTTTGTCATCGACACCGAAAACTCAATGATGCAACTCGTAAAGACCATTTCCCGTTGCCAATTATTGATCAAAATGCTTGAACGATTAGCCAGAAAATGAGGTACTATTGCTTTTTGGACAATTCTCTCGGCTACCTTTCATATCCCGATTGAGCCCACGATATCAAGAAAAGACTACCTTCACCTGCCTTTACGGGACATTTACCTATCGTCGCATGCCTTTTGGGATATGCAATGCACCAGGCACGTTCCAAAGGTGAATGGTTGCAATCTTTCACGATATGATTGAAAAACCATGAATCTTCATGGATGATTTTTTGGTTTTCGGTGATTCTTTCTCCTCTTGCCTTTCCCATTTAGACAAAATGCTCCAAAGGTGTGAAGACACCAATCTTGTGCTAAATTAGGAAAAGTGCCACTTTATGGTTAAGGAAGGCATAGTCCTTGGCCATAAGATTTCTAAGTCCGGGATTGAGGTTGATAGGGCGAAAGTTGATGTCATTTCAAAAATGCCTCATCCTACTACCGTGAAGGGTATTCGAAGTTTTCTCGGTCATGCCGGATTCTACCGACGATTTATTCAGGATTTTTCCAAAATCGCCCGGCCTATGACCCACCTCCTTGAAAAAGAAACTCCGTTTATCTTCTCGAAGGAATGCATCGAAGCATTTAAGACCCTTAAGATGAAGTTAACCCAGGCTCCAATTTTAGTTACCCCCGATTGGGACTTGCCCTTTGAAATCATGTGTGATGCAAGTGATTTTGCTGTTGGGGGTAGTCCTGGGGCAACGTAAGACCAAGCACTTCTAGCCGATACACTATGCAAGTAAAACTATGACCGAGGCTCAAGCACATTACACTACAACGGAAAAGGAATTACTTGCCGTAGTGTATGCTTTCGAGAAATTCCGTCCATATCTTGTCTTGTCCAAAAGCATAGTGTATACTGACCATTCAGCTCTCAAGTACCTGCTTGCTAAGCAGGATGCTAAGCCAAGATTGCTCCGGTGGATTTTGCGCTCCAAAAATTGATGTCGTTATCCTGTGATAGAAGAAAGGAGCAAAAATCCGCCGCCGACCACCTTTCTTGACTTGAAAATCCCCCATCAAATCGATTCTTACATGGGATGATCTTGTTTCGAAATTCATTAACAAATTCTTCCCTCCCTCTAAAACAACAAATCTTCGAAATGAAATCACAAGATTTCAACAAAAATTTGATGAAACATTTTACGAGGCATGGGATCGTTTCAATGATCTTCTTAGGGGATGCCCGCATCATGGGTTTTCAGAATTGCATCAAATCGATACATTCTATAATTCCCTAAAAATCATCGAGAGCAAATCCAAAGTTCGTCAATCACGAAGCAAGGCCATTGTTTCTAAAGTGAGTACGAGCTCTTCTACCCCCGGTATTTCACCCGATGTTGCTGAACTTAAAGACATTGTAAAAGCATTGCTACCGTAAAAGCGGTTGAGGAAAGTTGTGTAACTTGTGGTGGTGCTCATTCTCACCGAAATTGTCCCGCCACCGATGGCAACGTTTATCGTGACAATATTCAAGAATACATGTCACAAGCCGCCGCAGTTAACTACAACCAAGGGAATACCGGTTACCGACCTCCGATAGTTGCAAATCAAGTTCAACCTCCCGGTTTTCCTCCCGTTCAAAACCAAGGAAATAATCAAAACCGGTACAACCAAAATCGGGGGAATAACTACAACCAGGGCCCAATTTTTCGACCCCCGGTTAATCAACCACCAGCTTACCAAGCTACGTCTTACCAGGCTCCAGCTCCTCAGGCACATGGTGTGTCAACATGCAAAGCAAAATGACCAATATAACGGACCTGCTTACCAAATTTGTGAATAGTAATACCGCTTCTACTTCGGGCTTGAGTTCTCTTCCAAGCAACACCATTGCTAACCCGAAAGGTGATGTGAAAGCAATCACTACCCGAAGTGGTGTTTCCTATAATGGACCTCAAATTTCTTCTCTTTCTAAAGAGATGGAAAATGAACCCGAAGTGGTGTTTCCTATACGGTGCAACCAAGCACCGAAAACATCCAACCTCCAGTGGTCTAAACTAATGACCAAATTGGTGAGCCCGTTGTAGCTTCAAAGACTAAACCAACATTGCCTTATCCTTCAAGGGCCAACAAAGAGAAGCTCCGTGAAAAAGACGATCTTCTAGCTTCAAAATTTATGGAGATTTATCGGAATCTCCATTTTGAGCTAAGTTTCGCGGACGCTCTCATAAACATGCCCAAATTTGCACCAATGTTTAGAAAACTCCTCAATGACAAAGATAAGATAATTGAGTTGACAAAGACACCGGTGAACGAGAATTGCTCAGCGGTTATCCTAAAAAAGTTTCCCGAAAAACTTGGAGACCCTGGTAGATTTCTTATACCGTATGATTTTTTGGAGATGAATGAATGCTTAGCCTTGGCTGATCTCGGTGTAAGCATTAACCTAATGCCTCTCTCCATTTGCAGACCGAACGATTTCTACTCCAACCGGCATCGCCAAGGATGTTTTCGTGAAAGTTAGAACGTTATTCTTTCCTACCGATTTTGTGGTCGTTGATTACGTTACCGATCCTCGGGTTCCCCTAATTTTAGGAAGACCTTTCTTAAGAATGACACGTACCTTGATAGATGTTCACGGTGAACAAATGACCCTTAGACATGATGACCAATCCGTGACCTTCAAAGTTGGTGATACTAAGACTTTCTCCTACAATATCATTGAATCGGTTAACCGAGTCGATGTTATTGACATTGCTTGTGAAGAATATGTTCAAGAAGTACTTGAAATTTCTAAAAGTGGCAATACCACTTCCCCTTCGGACCTTATGATCGATTCTCGCTCTCCATCTTTCACTTCCTTCGGAGGAAGTGATTTTATAATGGAAGAGATCGATGCATTTCTTGAACACGATGATTCAATACCACCGGGTGTTGATGGCATCTATGATTCTGAGGGAGATACTGTTTACCTTGAGGAATTGTTAAGTGTGATCAACAATGACCTAAATCTCCCTCTGTCACCAGTTTGTGAAATTAATATGCCTGAAAAGATTAAATCTTCATGTGAAGATCCTCCTGACCTAGAACTTAAAGACTTACCATCCAATCTTGAGTATGCGTTTCTGGAGGGTGATGACAAATTACCCGTCATAATAGCTAAAAACTTGAAAGATGAGGATAAAACCGCCCTGATCAAGGTTCTTAAGTCACATAAGCATGCCATAGCTTGGAAGATTTCTGATATTAAGGGGATAGATCCACAGTTTTGCACCCATAAGATTTTGATGGAGGAAAATGCCAAACCCGTAGTTCAACATCAGAGAAGGGTTAACCCCAAAATCCATGAGGTTATTAAGCAAGAAGTTATCAAACTTCTTGATGCCGGGTTAATTTACCCTATCTCTGACAGTCCCTGGGTAAGCCCGGTTCATTGTGTCCCTAAGAAAGGAGGCATAACCGTGGTAAAAAATGAAGAAAATGAGTTAATACCCACTAGGTTGGTTACGGGATGGCGAGTTTGCATCGACTACCGAAAACTTAATGATGCAACTCGTAAAGACCATTTCCCTTTACCATTTATGGATCAGATGCTTGAAAGATTAGCCGGAAATGAGTACTATTGCTTTTTGGATGGATTTTCCGGGTATTTTCAGATCCCGATTGACCCACTTGATCAAGAAAAGACTACCTTCACCTGCCCTTACGGGACATTTGCCTATCGTCGCATGCCTTTTGGTTTATGCAATGCACCGGGCACGTTCCAAAGGTGTATGGTTGCAATCTTTCACGATATGATTGAGAAAACCATGGAAGTCTTCATAGATGACTTCTCGGTTTTCGGTGATTATTGTTTATTTAGCGGTAAATCTAAGAAATTCGGCCTAAAAGGGTGGAGTATCCCACTATTACATTGCGAACATTCTCCTGTGGGGTCTCAACCTGATAACCTAAGTCGAACTCGGCTGGGATCTATCGAGAATATGCTGGTTGGTGGGTAATCTAGTCTTTTCCCCGGATTTCTTCAGAAATATCATTATGTGCATAAACTATACTACTTTCTAAAACTGTCTTCTACCGACGATTTATTCAGGATTTTTCCAAAATCGCCCGGCCTATGACCCACCTCCTTGAAAAAGAACTAAGTTTATCTCTCAAAGGAATGCTTCGAGCTATTTGAGACTTTAAGATGAAGTTAACCCAGGCTCCAATTTTAGTTGCCCCCGATTGGGACTTGCCCTTTGAAATCATGTGTGATGCAAGTGATTTTGCTGTTGGGGCCGTCCTGGGGCAACGTAAGACCAAACACGTCCAGCCGATACACTATGCAAGCAAAACCATAACCGAGGCTCAAGCACATTACACTACAACGGAAAAAGAATTACTCGCAGTAGTGTATGCTTTCGAGAAATTCCAGCCATATTTTGTTTTGTCTAAAAGCATAGTGTATAAGGACCAATTCCGTGCTCTCAAGTATCTGTCGCCCTAAGCGGATGCTAAGCAAGATTTGCTCCGGTGGATTTTGCTGCTCCAAGAATTTGATGTCGTTTCGTGATAAAAATAGGTGTGAGAAATCTCGCCGCCCGACCACTTTAGACTTGAAAATCCTATTCAAAGTGAGCTCGAGAAAAAGGAAATTAACGGAAACATTTCCTATCTCGAGAACTTGGGTGTGTTACCTTTTCGTGGTGATGATATTGCCCACTTGGTTTGCGATTTTTGCAAACTACCATGCGGGGAATTTTGTGATCAAAGGGATGTCGTCCCAGCAGAAAAACAAGTTTTTCAAAGACGCAAACACTACTTTTAGGACGACCCCTTCTTGTTTAAGATATGTGCAGGCTTCAAGTGATCGGCGTGGTGAACGGCAAGGAAGCTCTCGACATCCTCGAAGCTTGCCACAATGGACCCACGGGGGGACATCATGGTGCAAATCTCACCGCCAAAAAAGGTCTTTATGACGGTTTTCTGGCCCACAATTTACAAAGATGCCCACGAGTTGGTTAAAAATTGCGACTCGTGCCAGCGTCAAGGAAAAATTTCACAATGTGATGAGATGCCTCAAAATTCCATCCAAGTTTGTGAAATCTTTGACGTTTGAGGTATTGACTTCATGGGGCCGTTCCCGTCTTCAAGAGGGAACAAATATATACTCGTGGCCGTCGATTACTTGTTGAAATGGGTTGAAGCAAAAGCGTTCCCCACCAATGACGCCCGAGTTGTTTGCAAATTTCTCAAATCTCTCTTCGCCAGATTCGGTGCCCCTCGTGCAATCATAAGTGATCGCGGAACCCATTTTTGCAATGACCAATTTGCAAAAGTCATGCTTAAATACGGAGTCACTCATCGTCTCTCCACCACATATCACCCACAAACAAGTGGGCAGGTTGAGGTATCCAATCGTGGTTTGAAAATAATTCTTGAAAGGACCATAGGCAAAAACCGTGCCTCTTGGTCGGATAAACTAGATGACACACTTTGGGCCTTCCGCACAGCTTACAAAACACCCATCGGGTGTACTCCATACAAGCTAGTGTACGGGAAGGCATGTCATCTTCCGATTGAGCTCGAGCACAAAGCCTATTGGGCTTTAAAACATGCAAACTTGACTAATGACCGCGGGCGATCCCAGACGGTTCACTCAATGAGCTAAATGAACTTCGTGATCATGCCTATGAAAACTCTTTGATCTATAAAGAGAAAACAAAGAGAATCCATGACTCCAAGATCAAAAACCGCGTTTTCAACGTCGGTGATCGAGTCCTCCTCTTTAACTCTAGATTGAAGATTTTCTCGGGCAAGCTTAAGACCCGCTGGAGTGGACCATTCACTGTAACCCAAGTTTTTCCATATGGCACTGTCGAGTTATCCCAAAACTCTAGGCCAAATTTCAAAGTGAATGGTCATCGTTTGAAGCACTACTTTGGAGGGGACATACCACAATTGGTAGTCCCGGATCTCCAGACGTTCCCCATGGACCAATAAATTCGGGGACGGGTCAAGCATAGCGACCTTAAACAAGCGCTTCGTGGGAGGCACCCCATGCTTATCAGTAGTAGTATTATGTAGTAATGAATAAGTGTTTTTGTGTGAGGAGGCTCGCCTCTTCCATTACCCGTGTTTTGTGTTTTGTGTTGTATGTCCAGGATTTCCCGGATTGTGAAGACTCTCGTGCTCGCAGTTTTGCCCTTCATCCACAAGAGTTTCACATCCTCAGCTTCATTTTGGGAATCCGATATCCTAATCTTATCGACTAACGTTTTATCTTTTGGCACACTTAATATTCGGCCTTAGTTTACGTAGGTACCCACTTTTAAATCAGCGAGGACGATGTTTAGTTTAGTAGGGGGGGGGGATCTTGATTGGATTGTTGCCTGCAGCCGTTTTGTCACGGTAAATCCCGTTTTTACACCAAAATTTTTGCAAAAAATACCAATAAAAATGTAAAAAATTTTAAAAAAATTTTCCCCCAAAAAATGAGAATAAGTGTTTGGTCTACAGTTTGGACGTTCATATGGGTAGAATAGGAATAAATTTTGACTCGATCGGCATGTTGAGCCTAGCTTTGTCCTTAACCATTTAATAAAGAATAAGTTTATTAGGCTAAGCATTCGCGGGATCTTTTATTAGGCATTTTAAATATGACGAAGAATGAGAAATAATAGTGTTATTTACAAGTAGGATGATAAATCAAGGATTATTTGGAAATCTTAAAAGCTTATAGTGTTAAACTTGTCGGCTTTTTTCTCCCCGAAGTCTTAAACCTGACTATAAGTGGCTTAATTTTGCTTAACTTTAAACCGATGTTTTCTAAAAAGAAGCTCTTTCAGAAACGAAAATATTCATCTTAGTTCAGCTTTATACTTGAGTTTCTAAAACGAAATTTTCTCTATTACGGAAAAAATATATATAAAAAAGAGAAAAAATGAAAAAATGAAAAATAAGTGATGAAAAGTATAAACTGTGGGCTGATAAAGGTTTACTACATCTTGCCGGCTCACAACCGATGTTGCAGTCTTCAAAACAAAGCCATGTGAGTTAATAAAATGCCAAAGTGCATCGTAAGTGTTATCAATAGATACGTGGTCAGGAATTAGTCAATACTCTTGTCGGAGGCGTGGCGATGTTGTAGTCATGTAAAATGATGACGGTTACAATCTTTCGGGGGGGGGGGGGGGGGGGGGGGTGGGGGGGGGGGGAAAAGGTAGTCAGATAGAGCAATAATGAAAATTTAATGGTTAAGATTTCTTTTTCTTAAAACTCAAGTATAATTTTGAACTATGAATAACTTGCATTAAGACTCAAAAAGTTGTTGGTAGCCGTCGGAACGATAATTTTGATTAAGTATTCTCCGTGGGGTGTCAATAAACATAGGCACTTAGCTGATGTGGCTAGGATGTTCCGAGAAGAAAGTCGTTCATGGAATAATCGCACAATGAGATCATTAAATTTTGATGTTTGCGTGCATTGTGTGTGTTGTTTATTTAGCGGTAAATTTAAGAAATTCAGCCTAAAAAGGGTGGGAGTATCCCCTAGTACATTGGACATATTCTCCTGTGGAAGTCTCACCTGTTAACCTATAGCGAAACTTCGGCTGGGATCTATCGGAATATGCTGGTTGGTGGGTGATCTTAGTATTTCCCTAGATTTCTTCAGACACTATCGTTATCACCAGAACTATTACTACTTTCTATAAACTGTCGATCTAAACTTAACATCAAATTAAGGCACTTCACATTAATGACTAATTGTTGGGAGCGAAAAGTTGACATGTCATAGTTATATGTTGTGTTAGGCTTCTTTACTTTACGTAGCGGTGATTCGTTTTTACGTTAGTTGGGACTAGTGAAAAATCAGGGACGATGAATTCTATCGTCAGGGACATCCGTAGATTATTCTATGGGCATTCTCATTCATTTGATCCAGTGTTGATAAAATAAAGGGTGAAGTCAACAGGTAATTAAGAAAAGAAAAAGGAAAAATCCAAAAATATTTAGGGATAGTTAGTGTAATATAAAAAAAAATGGTAAAAAACAGGGCTTTAGAAGCTATTCATTCTTAATTCCCCTTGATGAACACTTTGCTACTTTTCGTGGGTTTTTGTCGAGGGGGATGAGATTATTGTTTTTAAGTGTTGACTTCACAACATTGCGTGAGACTCGACAATATCTTAGTATGGGGGATTTTGGTATGTGCTTAATTACACATACCTTTTTCCATTAAAAACGGACTTAAATGACTAAAAACGTACCAAAAATACACTGTATTTGTATGTTTTGCATTTGTATTGTGCAGGAAACGGATATCACACAAAAGGACGAAAAACAAAGGCAAAAACGACAAAACTGAGCACGGAATGGAAAAGTGTGAAAAGACGAAGCCAAAAAAGTCAACCAAGCCAAAAAGTCAACAGAAAAGTCAAACAGTCAAAGTCAAAGTCAAGTCAACTCCGAGAAGCTGAATCAGAAAATACTAACTTGAGGGACCTAAATTGCCAAACCTCAAAGATTGTATTGCAAGGATAAATGACGAGGGTTGAAAATGCAATTTAAAGAAAATGCAACTTAAGGGGGTAAGTCTGCCAACCCCTTAAAGTTGTAACACCACAAGGACTGATTTTGCAATTGGACGTATAACTCTCAAGGGGCTTTCTTGCCAAACCCTCAAACTTGTAACACCTAAAGGACGAATTTTGCAAATGAAGTTATAAGGATGAGGGACCATTATTGCCAACCACACAAACTTTACCCTGCCCTTTTCCAAACTAAAATTCCCGCCAAAACTAACCCACCCCAAGTCACGAGTATTCCTCACTCTCTTTACCCTGCAACAACCTCTAAACACCATGGACAAAGACTAATCCCCTTCTCCACTAAACCCCAGCCCTAAGCCCCTTGCCAAGTTGGCAATCCCATCAATTTCTAGGGCAACCCAACGGCTATGATTGTCCAAGAGAAAGCACAAGATTTGAATCTGATGGCCAAGGATGAGTTTTGAGCATTACACTCACACAACAAACACAAAATGTGCTTTGTGTCTCAGAGAAGAAGCACACAACAAAGAATTGAAGATTTTGGGGTTCGGGTATAAATACCCACCCCTTGGAAGCCATAAAAGCAGTCTTTTTTTATCCTTCATTTTTTACTTTCTAGTACTTTTAATCTCAACTTATAAATTTTTATGTAATCTTAACTTTCATAGTTGTAATCTCTTTGAGTTAATGAAAATTTAAAGTATTTGGACATATTGATGTCGTGTTGGATGTTCTCTCATGTTTCATTGTGGAAAGTGAGTCAAAAAGGTTGCAAATTATTGTATAAACTGAGAGAACTTAAGTAAAGTAAGCTAATTCATAGCTTATTCATCATTTAAGTCTTTAAGTCAAAGTTTGACTTAAAAAGTCAAATAAGCAAAAAAACTTGGTGAATGGCAGTCATGGAAGGTCCAGGGTGGTGCCTCATGGAGACTATAGGTGATAAAATTTAAGCTTTTGCAAGCTTAATCCTACTGCCATAAGCATTGGACCTTATGTGAGCATTTTTCTTCTCATTTTTACATTTTTGGCTTATCTCATTGTGGTATAGCTTACTAGGGCTTACTTCTGTTTAAATATGATAATGTATGCTTATTATGCTTGCTTTGATAGTATTAGATAGGTAGTTAGGTATTTAGAGTAATCTGTCCAAAATAGCTCAACTTTGCTTATTTAGTTTGAGCTTATTCTTAGTGCTTAATTGTGTGAAATTTCTGCTTATTTTCTCTTATTGTGGTTACCTAATAATCTGTTTTGATAAATTTGGGCCTAGAACCTTTTAAATCAGTTTTAAAAAGAGAAAATAAAGTTTAAGGGGGTGTTTGGATTAAGGGTTAAAATTGGTGGGAACTTTGTAAGACCACTAGTTATCTTTGGGTCAGTCTATAAATTCATTTGTGAGTCAGTTTAAACAAAGTTTTTAGGGATTAAAGTCATTTAATGTTTTTTTTTAGTTTTCTAAAAAGTATGTATGCAAACTATGACAAGAAGTGGTGTTGAGACAGCTTATTGTGGTTAAGCTGTTAGGGGGTGACCTTGGACTCACATTTTGTACACTTTTCAAATGCCAATTGGCTTGGTTAAAAGCCATAGGCTGTGGTTCAAGTTTGGTTAAATTTCTGTCCAAAAAGGGGAAGTCATTTTAAGCTTAAAAGTCAATTTACCTTTTCAAATTTTTCAGCAAGTGAAAGCAGCTTTTAGATGCAAAATGAGGGCTTAGCTATGACAAGTAGTTATTGATCTGTTTGGGGGTGGATTTTAATTTCGAGTTATTTGATGGCTTAAATTATGCCATCAGTCAACCCCACGTTCTTGAAAAAAATGGTTTTGGTTTTAAAAGACCAGCCAGCCTTTTTATAAGCCCTTCCAAGGGCTTATTTGTGTTTCAAAGCCCAAAGCCTTTGCAGCTTATTGGAGCTTTTTGGCCATACTTCTAAGCTGTGGGCCCCATTTTCCCACAGGGGTCTATTTTGGGACTTAAAAAATAAGCCCCAAAAGTGTCCCAAGACTGTTTAGACCACAGTCTTGGTCCTTGCTCATCTAGTCCTTTTTGTTGCTTATTTTGTAGTCTTAGCTGCTTATTTAGTTCTTTAGCTCATTAGGTTAGTTAATTAGAGTTCCTTAGCCTTATTTGTTAATTGTGTGCTTATTTAGTCCATTAAGCCCTATCACTTAGCTTATTTATAACTTACTGTATACAAAGGTTAAGTCTGTCTTTTTTAGCTTATTTTTGAAAAATAAATTTTTTGTCTTTTTTAAATTTGCTTATTTTCTGCTTTTCAAAAAAGTTATAAAAAATGAAGTTAAAAAATGTATGGGAGAGGGGAAGCCCAAGTGATCAAGGCTCGAACAGAGACATCGACTCAATCCACACATTTACCCAAACTCTACCGCCTGTGCTACTATGCCAAACACACAGCATTAACAACAACTCATCCGGTAGAGGATTTTCCAAAATCAAATATAAGAAGGGTTTTTGGCCCAATAGCCCACAACCCATTTTAGCTTATTACACAGCTTATTTGATAAGCTGTGTAAGCTTTTTCATTTTTCATAGGATCTGTTAATCTTTAACTATTTTTCGTAAATTTTTCAGATTTTTTTATAAACTTTTAGTATTTTTTTATAATTTTTTCTTTTAAACTTTATAAATCATTAAAATTAAATATTAATCAGAAAAATTTTAACCTTTTTTTAAAAAAAATTTATTTTGTATATAGTTTGTGGAAAAATTATTTTGTTTCCCCGTAGGAGCTTTTTTCCAAATGTTTCATTTTGTAAAGAACGGGATTTGTTCCGTTTTTCTTTTTGATGTTTTTTCGGTCCAAACGAACTCGTTTTTGAGTCTTGTTTTTTTTAAACTTCGGTTTTAGTCAAGTAGATCTATTTTTAGTTTAAAAAATTGTTCTAGGGTTTAAATTGCAATAATTAGGTTTTTGACCCTCGTTTTACGTTCCATTTTAGGATTTAAGCGTTATAGCTTTCGTTTTTAGGTTTAATTTATTCGTTTTTGCATTTTTAATCATAGTAATAGAAAAATCCAATCAATCATCGTTCCATTCAAGCATCAATTATCAACTCGTCATACGATTCTCAAACTGCACACCTCGTTGGGACATACGACCCGGGAATCATACTTCCGGAAACATATATATTTTAATTTGTGAATACTTGACCAATCCTTGGCTAAGGGTAATTGGTTGATTGTTTGCTCATATATTATATATATACTTTCATACAAATCACTCCCCGTAGGGAACAACGTACTACATCTCTGATCCTACACTATCCGGTTGGTGCAAAACGGATGCTCATTCCATGGACTTCGGTCCGAGGATCCAAACATACACCTCAAGGATTTCCTAAAACTTATGGACTCACTTGACCTTGACAGTGCAAACAGGGAAAGAACGTGTCTGTATTTATTTTAATTTTACCTTCGCGATCAAGCTAGCAATTGGCTTGAACACCTTCCAGCAGGATCCATCACCACATGGGAGGATCAACTACTCATTTCCTTGCTCAATTATTTCCACCGGGAAGGACCACAAAACTCCGCAATGATATCCTGATGTTCCAACAACATCATGGAGAATCTCCTTCAGAAACATGGACTCATTTCAAGGACTTACTCCAAAAAGTCCCTCATCATGGCATCGATCGTTGGCTTCAGATCCAATTTTTTTATGATCATGTCTCATTTCATCTTAAGTGCGAGATTAACCGCGCCGCTGGTGGCAAACTCCGCGATAAGAATGCCGACGAGTATTGGGAAATCATTGAGAACCTCGCCCTCTACGGCCATGAGGGCTGGAATGACACAAAAGAATTCGTCAAACCAGTCAAGGCTATTTCTACACCTCAAAGCATATCAAAAACACCTGACCGAAGACTTCTTGCGCTCGAAGACCAGATTAACTTCTTACTAAAGGGATCATGACCGACACCCAGACCAAGCTCAACACACATCCCTCAAGCTTATGCCGAAGCAGTCTACTCAAACCCTCATCCACAAAACCAAAATAAACTCAAAGCAGTACCCTTCATTTCGTGATCGTACCGGTCAAAACCCTCAGCCCCAAGCATTATGAACCTTCTTTTGAGGTCAATTACGGGATTACATGGTTGCATACACTAGAAACGAATGGAGAGATTTAAAAATGAATTTTCAAGCAATGCTGAGGATATCAACGATTGAAGTGATGGATTTGTTTTTCGGGCCTTTTAAGAACTCATGACCAGCAGAGCTCATAAAAAGTGTTGATAAAGGGAAGAAGGCTACAATTCCCGTCACCAAGAACGTAAATACCTATTTCTTCAGAGAGGGGAGAGAAAAAAGTGACAAGACTGAAGTAAACGACCGCAACGACATTGAAAAAACTACCAGACAGAAATGGAAATGTAGTTAGGAAGCGAGAAGGAGGATGAAAGCTGATGACGAACCAACAGACAAAGCTAGACAAAAGAAGAAAACAACTGAGGCAACTTGCTCTCAACCCGTTGATCTTACCTGAAGCATTTGTCAGATGTAGAAACTAATAGAGGGGGTTATGGTGTAAATCTATGGTTCAACGAAAATCCTTTCGGGAGCACGAGTCAGAAAAATAAAAGGGAAGACATACAATTTATCACCTAGGGGGCCTGTTTATAAAGCGATCCTTAGAAAAAAGATAACAAGAAAAGAGGACATAGGAGGAAACTTCGAAATACCTTGTAACATAGGAGGCCTAAAACACATGAACGCCCTAGTTGACCAAGGATCCGACGTAAATGTCATGCCCCTCTCTACCTATATGAAACTAACCGACAAGAGGCCAGCTGAGACGGATATTAAACTCCCACTAGCTAGCCACTCGTATATCTACCCTTTAAGAATAGCTAAGGACGTATTAGTTGAGGTTGCTGAGCATGTGTACCCTGTGGACTTTGTGGTTTGGAATCAGTGGAAGAGAAAATAGACATCACTTTATCCTAGGACACAACATTTTGACAACGGTAATGCCGTAATTAAGTTCGACCAAGGGCACCCTAACTTTAGATCTGGAAAGGAGCCAAGATAAGTTTCCAGAGGATGTTTATTTTTTTTTTTTTTTACCCTTGGTCCTTTGTAAGATTGAGAGAGGAGTTCAGAATGACATAGAGCCTATAGCCTCACTTGATGTAAATAGGTTAGTCTGGTAATAGGAATGAACAATAAAGTAAAAAAAGGAATTAAACTTCACCTAGATAGGGAGATGAAGTTCGACCATTGAAGAGCTAAATTTAAAGGTAAGCATACTGCTCTGTTAAAATGAAGGTGGAATTGACGATGAGGAGAAGTAAAGTAAGAACTATGACTTCGAGTTAGCTAAAGACTCGTAAATAGTAAGAAAAGCGCTTTTTGGGAGGCAACCAATATTTACTTTTCCCGCAATTAGGAGTGTCTTGTGTTTTAATTCTTTATTTCTTTGTTTTATTATGTTTTGAATTATTTTGTAATCATGCTTTGTTTGTTTTGTAACTTCGTATTATTTTTGCAATCAAATGTTTTTTGTAACAAAATAAGTTTGTAGGGGAAATATCCGGGTTTTAAGAAACCCAATCAAACATTTAAAATACATTTGTTTAGATTAATTCGCTTAGTTTCGAGTCATTTGATAGTTATGATTAATTCAAGGTTTTTATGAAAATACTTTCTTAGATCTCTGATTATAAAGTTGCGTAACGAAAATTTCTCATTAAAACGAAGAGGAAATTTTCACAGACGCTGGAGACGGCGTCAGGATTATTCCTAACGGCGTCGCGTCTCCAGCTATGTAAAAATTCGAATTTTTTCAAGTATTTTTGAAAAATAAAATGTGCAATATTTAAGATTTGTTATTATTTTGTAAACCTGCAGAAAACCTATAATTATATTATTACTCTCATCCTATATTTACTGCTTACATAGAGTCGAAACTAAATTCATATGTTATATTTATTCTATTCCCGCCCGATTTTATGCTTGGTATAGTTGTCTTTGTCTTTGATTACAGGTTATATTTGATAAGAAGAAGCTTGGAAGTTCTTAGGAAGTTTCATTAGACGATTCTTGGAGGATGATTTAACCACTTATCGCATGTTTTTCTCAATTATTAAGCAAACCAGAGGAGTACTAGTTTCTTTTACTTGTTTTCTTTTCCCTTTATTCGTTTTTACGGGTACTTCTATAGAACATTGGGGATAATGTTCAACTTAAGTGTATGGGGGAAATAAGCCTTAGAAACTATTCTTTCATTTACCATTTGATTTGTCCTTAAAATGATGGGTAATATATCGAAACATGGCATTAAAAAGTAATTTTAACCAAAATTTAAATTTTATAAGACCAATACGATGAAAACCGAGTATTAATAGCGTCTCATAGATAGGAATTTATATGACTAGCACAAAAACCCTCAAAATTCCACCCCAAAAATGTGAGGTTTGCCTTTAGATCTATAGGAATTTGGGTATCTATTATTGATACCCAAGATAGTTTATACCTTTAGCTTTCTCGAGTTAAGGAGTGAGCAATCATATGTGTCTATTCCCCCCCCCCCTTTTCCCCCGTCGGTACAGATATGTAGTTGTGGTTTGTACTTTTTTGGAAGTTTTGAATATCAGTCATAAATTATTAAGTGTACGGAGTATATTAAATTCTAAAATTGTATGTGATGCATCCGAGGACCGCATAGTGAGTATTAGAATTTGCTAGATAAGAGTCATTAGGATTAACCCATGTTTTAAACCTGTAATCATTATGATGGTCACACCGATCATATAACTATCCCACACCCTTATCATGCACTCATTTTTAGTGCAGGATACCCTAGTAACCTCTGCGCCATCCTTTTTTCACGGTTCTCGTAATTTTCTTGTGGATGTAGTTTATTAATGAAGAACATTGTTAACTTAATCAATCGTTACACCCAATTGCCTTAGCTAATTTGTATGTACGCGCTTATTAGTAATTATTGTTTTAAACCCAAGTTTAATTATGGGAGTAACACGGTTGTTAAGTCTCTATCCTGTAAATACATTTTAGAGGACGATTGAGATTCATGGTATATTATTTCCTCAAAAGAATGGGGAAGAAAAGTTAATCAATACCCCCATATGTTGTTTAATTGATCTCACATGTTATGTTGGTTCCATCTCAATCGGTGTCATTAATTTGCTTGTAAATAATCGCGTTATAAAAAGTTAAGTGTAGAGGCTGCATTATAAAACCCCATGATGTATTGATTGTTTAAGCAATAGCAGGGCAAAAGGTACGAAAAAATGGTTTATAAAAAAAGTAAAAAATGTAGGGCTGCATTTGATAATGTTTATGTTTATTCATAAGTCAGGAAAGAAAAAGAAAGAGATTGATGTATAGTTTTGGTAGGTGTGTATATCTTTGGCTGAGTATTGCTTAGCAACCAAACAACGTGTATTATTTTAAGTAATTGCTAACCTTCCACTCAAATTCACCCAAAGCACCCAAATGTTAATTCCATCCATTTCTGTTTCCGTATTATGTTATCATTTACCACCTACACACACAACCCTTTAAAGACCTATTAGATAGTAATGAATAATACTTGCGCCTAAGCGATGGAGGTTTGATCCTTTACCAAGCCTATGGTAATTTATATGCTATGACAGGTAATGAGTGTTGATTTTCCGTTTTCCCATTATGTTATAATTTATTATACACCCGAGTGAAAGAGATAATCACAAACACTTATGTGAGGTACTAGTATATATTTTTCGTGCTTTTAATTACGAGGTCTAGAAGGTAGTGTTGTAAAATACTTTTAAGGAGTAAGTTAAATGATCCTCATATTGTTATTGTCTAGGTAGAAAAGCCTATTTGCTTGAGGACAAGTGATATCATCAAATAACGTCACATTTTACCATCATTTATCCCGTACATTTTACCCACTTTTTATATAATTATTGCAAGATTTGGTACTTAATTGTTTAAAGTTTACAATTGCAGTAATTCTGGAGTAACTTGTGAAGACAAAGCTAAAAGGCGCAATTCTGGAGCTTAAACGAAGACATTCGAAGAAAACTAATATCTGACTACTATACGCTGTATCCAGCAAAGAAGATACGGCGTATCTACGCCAGCTCATCACAAGAATACGCGTAATGATCAATTCCCGATTCGGCGTATCACTAATTATCTATACGCCGTATGCACCAACTGGCCATCAGTTAAAGATTGACAGTTATTATGATTGAAGGCAATTAATCGTAATTGATTTGATCTTATCGCGAACTCCAAGGAAAACAACCCTATACGCCGTATGCCGACGATTCTATACGGCGTATCGAGCATTTTTCAGAAACTATAAATAGAGGACTCAACTACGAGTTTTCAGTGTGCAATATCATATTCTCTGTATAGTATCATTAGAGTTCGAATTTCAGAAGCCAAGAAGAGCAGCCAAGGTCAAGCACCAACCATAATTCCATAGAAGACATCGTGTAATTTCTATTTTCTTAATCATTCGATTCTTAAAATTGTTTGATTACGCTTGTATGATTATGACGATTGTGGGCTAATACCCTCGGGTATTAGCCATGTTTATGAAGATTATTATGTTTTGTTTGATTTAATTCTGGCTTGTTTAATTAATCGTTGATGTTTAATTATGTTTATCGCCTATACTTGTTTATGTGCTTGTACATGCGACCTATCATTCAACTGGGTCTAGTGAGACTTAACCGGTAATCTAGATGCTGGGATAGCTCTCCATGTTGTGTTTTGTATGCCCGGACCAATAGGATCACAAATGACACCCTGTCTTTACCCTTTGATTATGAGCTTAGTTGGACCGGCAGGTGACCCGATAATTGTTCAGCAATCATGTTCTTAATTAATTGGTAATTGATTTGGGTGGTGGACTACCGGTGTATAAAACAACATCAAGCAATAAGTGGGTAAAGTCCCGATGGGCTAGGGTATTAACAGGATCACCACTGCTTTAATTCCCTATGATAGATTATAATTAGACTAAGGATGCTTTATGCGGATACGTTGATCGTGACAGGATTGTTCGTATCTAGGTCTTAGGAAGAAGAACCGCCTAAGTCTTAAGAATGATATGCCGCCTCGAAATAAACAGCCATTGCACTAATTAATCAAACCAACATATAATCGGATTAAACATGGTTAATACAGTTTTCTTATATTTGGCTTGTACCGCTCTTTTTCCTTTTGTTATTTGTCTCTTGTGTTTATTGTGCTTAGAATTGATATTTGTCACCGTAAACCTGTGCCAGTCTCTCAGGCTGAAAACCCCCCCTTTACCACTAGTAAATATGTATAGCATAGGTTTAACAAGTAATTAGACTAATCTAGATAGACTAAAATACTGATAGAATATTAGGTTAACGTTCGCTCTTAGTGTTCGACACCCTACTTACCGCGAAGCTACATCTTGACCGGGTACACTGCCCGTTAGAGTGTGGTCTTTAGGTTTGTCGGCTAAATATAAATTTAAAACTTGATAATCATTAATTAAACCTACACGACACTGCACACATCAAGTTTTTAGCGCCGTTGCAGAGGAGTGAAGTTGTTTAATTCTTATTTACTAGTATTTTAGTTTATTTTAAATTGCATATTTGTGTGCTTGTTTGTGTGTTTAATTTCCTGCATTGTATATATTGCATATTGTATGTTTGTGTATCTTATTACAACCTGCTGTAACTTTCCGAGTCGAATACTGAATACATCGTATTCAATTTATTAGATACGACGTATAAATGTTTTCTAACCCAATACAAGTATAACGACTTGTGCATCACTACGGGTATTCAGTTCCACTGAATACGGCGTATTGATGACAGAGTCGAAATAAGTTTGTATTGGAGTGAGAAAACATTTATTACGTCGTATCTAATAAATTCGATTACGAGTATTCAGTATTCAACTCGGAAAGTTTCAGCAGGTTGTAATAGATACACAAACTTCAATATGCAATAATACAATTGCAGGAAAAATATCTAAACACCAACACGCACACAAATATGCAATTTAACTAACTAAAACACTATGAATAAGAATTCTTAACAAAACTTCACTCCCCGGCAACGGCGCCAAAAAACTTGATGTGTGTTGTCGTGTAGGGTTAATTAATGATTATCAAGTTTTAAATTTATATTTAGCCGACAAACCTAAAGACCACACTCTAACGGGCAGTGTACCCGGTCAAGATGTAGCTTCACGGTAAGTAGGATGTTAAACACTAAGAGCGAACGTTAACCTAATATTCTATCAGTATTTTAGGTCTATTTAGATTAATCTTAAAGACTTGTTAAACATGTGCTATACTATTTAAATCTAGTCGGTAAAGGGGGGGGGTTCAGCCTGATGAGAATCGACCAGGTTTTACAGTGACAATTATCAATTTTAAGCAAATAAACATCAGAGAAAATACCTAAAAAGAAAAGAGCTGGTACAAGCCAAATGTAAGAAACTGTATTAACCATGTTTAAATCCGTTATATGTTGGTTGATATTAGTGAAAATGGCTGTTTATTTCGAGGGCGGCATATCATTCTTAAGAATCTTAAGGCAGGTTCTTCTTCCTAAGATAGATACGACAATCCTGTCACGATAAACGTATCGAATAAGATCCTTTAGTCTAATTTTACTCTATCATTAGGGAGATTAAAAGTTAGCGGTATCCTGTTAATTACCCTGGCCCTTGAGACTTTACCCACTTTTGTTGGGATGTTGTTTGTATTACGGTAGTCCCTCCACCCAAATCAATTAACACATTAATTAAGAACATGATCGCTGAACAATTATCGGGTCACCTGCCGGTCCAACTAAGCTCATAATCAAAGGGTAAGGACAAGGTGTCATTTGTGATCCTATTGGTCTGGGCATACAAAACACAACATGGAGAGCTATCCTGGCATCTAGATTACTGGTTAAGTCTCACTAGACCCAGTTGAATGATAGGTCGCATGTACAGACCATAAAAAAGTATAGCGGTAAACATCATTAAAACAACAACGATTAATTAAACAAGCCAGAAATCAAGCCAAATCTAATCATATTAATCTTCATAAACATGGCTAATACCCAAGGGTATTAGCCTACAATCATCATAATTATACAAACGTAATCAAACAATTTAAGAATTCGAGATGATTAAAGAACGTAGGAAATTTTACACATCTCTTTATGGAATTAGGTTGTTGCTTGGGGGGGACCTTGGTGTCTTCTTGGCTCTGAAATTCGAACTCTAGTGGATACTATACAGAGAATATGATATTGCACACTAAAAACTCGTAGTTGAGTCCTCTATTTATAGTTTCTGAAAAATACTCAATACGCCGTATAGAATCGTCGACATACGTCGTATAGGGTTGTTTTCCTTGGAGTTCGCGATAAGATCAAATGAATTAAGATTAATTGTCTTCAATCATAATAATTGTCAATCTTTGACTGATGGCCACTTGGTGCATACGGCGTATAGGTAAATAGTGATACGCCGAATCAGGAATTGATCATTACGCGTATTCTTGTGATGAGCTGGCGCAAATACGCCGTATCTTCTTTGCTGGATACGACGTATAGTAGTCAGATATTAGTTTTCTTCAAATGTCTTTGTTTAAGCTCTAGAATTGTGCTTTTTAGCTTTGTTTTCACAAGTTACTCCAGAATTACTGCAATTGTAAACTTTAAATAATTAAGTACCAAATCTTGCAATAATTATATAAAAAGTGGGTAAAATGTACGGGATAAATGATGGTAAAATGTGACGTTATTTGATGATATCACTTGTCCTCAAGCAAATAGGCTTTTCTACCTAGACAATAACAATATGAGGATCATTTTAATTAATCCTTAAAAGTAATTTTAATCACTACATTCTAGTCCTCGTATTAAAAGTCGGAAAAATATATGTTAGTTACCTCACATAAGTGTTTGTGATTATTCTTTACACTCGGGTGTATAATAAATTATAACATAATGGGAAAACGGAAAATCAACAATATTACCTGGTCATGCATATAAATTACATAGGACCTTGTAGTAAGATCAAACCTCCACCGCTTAGGGCAAGTTTATTCATTACTTCTAATAGGTTTTAAAGGGTTGTGGGGAGTAGTGTAAGATTAACTTATACGGAAAACAGAATGGATGGAATACATTTGGGTGCTTTTGGCTTGTGAATTTGGGAGTGGAAGGGTTTTAGCTAATTACTTATAAGAATTTCACGTTGGTTGGTTCGCTAAGCCAAGACTCAGACAAAGATATACTACTCTATCAAAATAACTTACATCTATTCTCTTTCTTTTTCTTTTCTTGACTGTATGATAAACATAAACATTAGCAAATGGCAGCCCGTACATTTTTTTACTTTTTTTATATACCATTTTTTTCGTACACTTTTGCCCTGCTATTGCTTAAACATATAATACATCATGGGGGTTTATAGATGCACCTCTACACTTGAACTTTTATATACGCGATTATTTACAATCTAATTAATGACCCGATTTGAGATGGATCAACATAACATGGAGATCATTTAACAAACATATGGGGGTATTGATTTAACTTTTCTTCCCCATTCTTTCGTGAAATAAATATTACCATGAATCTCAATCGTCTCTAAAATGTATTTACAAGGATAAGGACTTAACAACCGTGTACTCAATAATTAACTTGGGTTAAAATCAAATAGTGTACTAAAAGGAGTGACCTACCAAACGTAGGCTAAGGCGATTTGGGTGGTTAACGGTTTGGTTTATGGGTTAACAACTGTTCTTCAGTTAATATCTGAAATACACAAAGAAAATACTGAGAAAACGGGAAAAAGGTTAGGATCAGAGGGTTGTACTAGGGGGTATCTGCACTAAAATGTGTGCATGATATGGGTGTGGGATAGTTATATGATCGGTGTGACCATCATAATGATTACAGGTTTAAAACATGGGTTAATCCTAATGACTCTTATCTAGCAAATTCTAATACTCACTATGCGGTCTCGGGATGCATCACAAAAACAAGTTCTAGAATTTAATATACTACTGGTACACTTATATAATTTAATACTGATACCAATGCTCCAGAAAAGGTGACAAAACCACATATACACATCCGTAACGACGGAATAGACACATATGATTGCTCACTCCTTAAATAAAAAACTCGAGAAAACGTGAAAGTTATACTCTGTCTTGGAGGTATCAATAATAGATACCCGAATTCCTATAGATCTAAAGGCGAACCTCACATTTTTGGGGTGGAATTCTAAGGGTTTTTATGCTAGTCATATAAATTCCTATCCATGAGACGCTATTAATACTCGGTTTTCATTGGTATGTGTCATAAAAAAAATTAGGTTAAAATTACCTTTTATGCTATGTTTCGATATATTACCCATCATTTTAAGGACAAAGCAAATGGCAAATGAAAGAATAGTTTCTAAGGCTTATTTTCCCCCTACACTTAAGTTGAACATTATCCCCAATGTTCTATAGAAGTACCCGTAAAAACGAATAAAGGGAAAAGAAAACAAGTAAAAGAAACTAGTACTCCCCTGGTTTGCTCAATAATAGAGAAGAAACATGCGATAACTGGTTAAATCGTCCTCCAAGAGTCGTCTAATGAAAACATCCTAAGAACTTCCAAGCTTTTCATTATCAAATAAAACCTGTAATCAAGTCAAAGACAAACTATTTCCAAGCATAAAATCGGGGGATAGATAATATACATGAGAGTTCGGGTATTTTCGACTCTACAAAAGCAGTAAATATAGGATGAGAGTAATGATATAATTATAGGTTTTCTGCAGGTTTACAAAATAATAACAAATCTTAAATATTGCACATTTTATTTTTCAAAAATACTTGAAAAAATTCGAATTTTTACATAGCTGGAGACGTGACGCCGTCAGGATAAATCCTGACACCGTCTCCAACATCTGTGAAAATTTCTTCTTCGTTTTTAATGAGAAATTTCCTGTACGCAACTTTATAAGTCAAATCTGAAGAAAGTATTGCAAAAAACCTGGAATTAATCATAACAATCATATGACTCGAAACTAACGCGAATTAATCTAAACAATTTATTTTAAATGTTTGAATTGGGTTCTTAAAAACCGGATATTTCCCCTACACTTTTTTTGTTGCAAAATACATTTGATTGCAAATAAGACGAAGTTACAAACAAACAAAGCATGATTACAAAATAATTTAAACATAATAAAACAAAGAATGAAGAATTAAAACACAAGACACTCCTAATTGCGAGAAAAGTAAATATTGGGTTGCCTCCCAAAAAGCGCTTTTCTTTATTTACGAGTCTTGTAGCTAGACTCGAAGTCATATGTTCTTACGTGACTTCTCCTTCATCGTCTATTCCACCTTCTATTTTAACAAGAGCAGGATGCTTACCTTTGAAATTTTTGCTCTTCAATTGGTCGAACTTCATCTCCCTTTCTAGGTGAAGTTTTATTCTTTCTTCCTATTCCAGGACTAACCTATTTACAGTCATAGTGGGGGCTATAGGCTCTATGTCATTCTGAACTCCTCTCTCAATCTTACAAAGGGACTCAGGTATCCTATGGAAACTTATCTTGCTCTTTCCAGATCTGAAAGTTATGGTGCCCTTGTCGAACTTAATTACGGCTTTAGCCGTTGTCAAGAATGGTGTTCCTAGGATGAAGGGTCTATTTTCGTCTTCCTTTATGTCCAAACCACAAAGTCCACAGGGTACACATGCTCGGCAACCTCAGCTAATACGTCCTCAGCTATTCTTAAAGGGTAGATATACGAGTGGATAGCTAGTGAGAGTTTAATGTCTGTCTCAGCAGGCCTCTCGTCGGTTAGTTTCATGTAGGTAGAGAGGGGCATGACATTTACGACGGATCCTTGGTCAACTAGGGCGTGCATGTGTTTCAGGCCTCCTATGTTACAGGGTATTTTAAAGTTTCCTCCGATGTCCTCTTTTCTTGTTATTTTTTTCTAAGGATTGCTTCATAAACAGCCCCCTAGGTGATAAATTGTATGTCTTCCCTTTTATTTTTCCAACTCGCGCTCCCGATAAGGAGTCGTTGAACCTACCCACAAGTCCCTCTATTAGTTTCTCATTAATCCTATGCTTCAGGTAATATTCAACGGGTTAAGAGATAGGTGCCTTGGTTGTTTCTTCTTTTCTAGCTTTTTTTGTTTGGCTCATTCTCAGCTTCATCCTCCTTCTCGGCTTCCTTAGCTGGCATTTTCGCTCCTGTCTCGGTAGGTTTTTCAATGTTGTTGCCAGTCGTTACATCAGTCTTGTCGCTCCTTTCTTCCTCCCCTTTGGTGAGAGAAAGGGAATTTACGTTCTTGGTGACGAGGAATTCAGCCTCTTCCCTTATCAACACTTTTTTAGGAGCTCTGCTGGTCGTGAGTTCGTTAAGAAGCCCGAACATTTCAGTCATTATATCGTTGATCTCCTCGCGTTGCTTGAAAATGGCATTTTTAAATCTCTCTATTCGTTCAGTGTGTGCTGCCATGTAGTCTCGTACTCGAGCCTCGAAAGTGGTTCCTAATGCTTGGGGTTGAGGGTTTGGACCGGTACGTTCACGAAAAGTGAAGGGGTTCTGCTTTGGTGGTTCGTTTTGGGTTTGTAGACGAGGGTTTGAGTATACTGCTTCGGCATAAGCTTGAGGGATGTGTGTTGAGCTTGGTTGGGTTGTCGAGTCATGCTACATTTAGTAGACGTTAATTCTGGTTCTTCGTTTTTAGTCTAGCGCAAGAATTCTTTCGGTCAGGTGTTTTTGATATGCTTTGAGGTGTAGAAATAGTCTTGACTGATTTGACGAATTCTTTTGTGTCATTCCAGCCCTCATGGCCGTAGAGGGCGAGGTTCTCAATGATTTCCCAATACTCGTCGGCATTCTTATCGCGGAGTTTGCCACAAGCGGCGCGGTCAATCTCGCACTTAAGATGAAAGGAGACATGATCATAAAAAAATTAGATCTGAAGCAACGGATCAGATGCCCTAATGATGGGGACTTTTTGGCGTAATTCTTGAAATGAGTCCATTCTCTGCTGTTTCTGAAGGAGATTCTCCTGATGTTGTTGGAACACAGGATATCACTTGCGGAGTTTTCGTGTGGTCCTTTCACTGGTGAATACTGAGCAGGAAATGAGTAGTTGATCTCCATGTGGTCGACGGATTCTGCTGGAAGGAGTTCAAGCCAATTGCTAGCTTGATCGGAAGGTAAATTTAAAATAAAACTGACACGTTTCTTTCCTGTTGCACTGTCAAGGTCAAGTGAAGTCCATTAAGTTTTTAGGAAATCTTTGGGTGTTATGTTTGGATCCTCGGACAGAAGTCCCATGGACATATGAGCATCCGTTTTGGCACCAACCGGATTTGTTGTAGGATCGAGAGTAGTACCGTTGTTCCCACGGGTGTGATTCGTATGAAAGTTTATATTAATATATGAGCAAACCAATCAAAACCAATTACCCTTAGCCAAGGATTGGTCATAGTATTTCACCATTTAAAAATAGATATGTTTCCGGAAGTATGCATTCCCGGGTTCGTATGATCCCAACGAGGTGTGCAGTTTTGAGATCGTATGACGAGTTTGATAATTGATGCTATTGAATGGAACGATGATTGATTGGATTTTTCTATTACTATGATTAAAAATGCAAAAACGAATAAATTAAACCTAAAAACGAAAGCTATAACGCTTAAATCCTAAAATGGAACGTAAAACGAGGGTCAAAAACCTAAATTTTGCAATTTTAACCCTAGAACAATTTTTAAACTAAAAATAGATTCTACTTGACTAAAAACGAAGTTTAAAAAAAACTAGACTAAAAACGGAGTTCGTTTGGACCAAGAAGATAAAACGAGTCAAATGAAAACTGGGAACAAATCCGTTCTTAAAAAATAAAAATTTGGAAAAATGATCCTACGGGGAAACAAATATTTTTCCTAGAAACTATATGACAAAAGGAATTTTTTTTAAAAAGTTTATATTTTTCTGATTAATATTTTAATTTTTATGATTTTTTAAAGTTTTAAAAGAAAATAAATTATAAAAAATACTAAAAGTTTATAAAAAAATCTGAAAAATTTACGAAAAATAGTTAAAGATGAACAGATCCTATGAAAAATGAAAAAGCTTACACAGCTTATCAAATAAGTTGTGTAATAAGCTAAAATGGGTTGTGGGCTATTGGGCCAAAAAGCCCTCTTATATTTGATTTGGAAATCCTCTACCGGATGAGCTATTGTAGCACAGCGGTAGAGGTGTTGGGTAAAATGTGTGGGATTGAGGGTCGAAGTCTCAGGTTCGAGCCCTTGGCTCACTTGGGGCTTCCCCTCTCCCATACATTTTTTAACTTCATTTTTTTATAACTTTTTTGAAAAGCAGAAAATAAGCAAATTTAAAAAAGACAAAATTTTTATTTTTCAAAAATAAGCACGAAATAAGCTAAAAAAGACAGACTTAACCTTTTTATACACTAAGTTATAAATAAGCTAAGTGATAGGGCTTAATGGACTAAATAAGCACACAATTAACAAATAAGCTAAGGACCTAATTATACTAACCTAATGAGCTAAAAGAACAAAAATAAACAGCTAAGACTACAAAATAAGCAACAAAAAGGACTGGATGAGCAAGGACCAAGACTGTGGTCTAAACAGTCTTGGGACACTTTTGGGGCTTATTTTTAAGTCCCAAAATGGATCCCTGTGGGAAAATGGGGCCCACAGCTTAGAAGTATGGCCAAAAAGCTCCAATAAGCTGCAAAGGCTTTGGGCTTTGAAACACAAATAAGCCCTTGGAAGGGCTTATAAAAAGGCTGCTTGGTCTTTTTAAAACCAAACTCAATTTTTCAAGGAAAGTGGGGTTGACTGATGGCTTAATTTTAAGCCATCAAATAAGCTCGAAATTAAAATCCAACCCCAAACAGATCAAGTACTACTTGGCATGGGCTATGCTCGAATTTTGAAGCATCTAAAAGGTGCTTGCTTTCACTTGATGAAAATTTGAAGTAAATTGGACTTTTAAGCTTAAAATGGACTTGCCCCTTTTTGGACAGAAATTTAACCAAACTTGAACCACAGCCTATGGCTTTTAACCAAGCCAATTGGCATTTGAAAAGTGTACAAAATGTGAGTCCAAGGTCACCCCCTAACAGCTTAACCACAATAAGCGGTAGAACACACGTATTTGATATAGTTTTGCAATACATACATTTTTTGAAAGACTAAAAAAAACATAAATGACTTTATCCTAAAAACTTTGTTTAAACTGACTCAACAATATGATTATATAGGACTGACCAAAGGATAACTAGTGGTCTTGACCTTTATGCTACCATTTTAACCCTTGATCCAAACACCCCTTTAAACTTTATTATCTCTTTTTAAAACTGATTTAAAAGGTTCTAGGCCCAAATTTCTCAAAACAGATTATTAGGTAACCACAATAAGAGAAAATAAGCAGAAATTTCACACAATTAAGCACTAAGAATAAGCTCAAACTAAATAAGCAAAAGTGAGCTTATTTTGGAAGATGTACTCTAAATCCTTACTAAAATGATTTATATTACTATCAAAGCAAGCATAATAAGCATACATTATCATATTTAAACAGAAATAAGCCCTAGTAAGCTATACCACAATGAGATAAGCCAAAAATGTAAAAATGAGAAGAAAAATGCTCACATAAGGTCCAATGCTTATGGCAGTAGGATTAAGCTTCCAAAAGCTTAAATTTTATCACCTATAGCCTCCCATGAGGCACTAACCCATGACCTTCCATGACTGCCATGCTCCAACTTTTTGCTTATTTGATGTTTTAAGTCAAACTTTGACTTAAAGACTTAAATGATGAATAAGCTATGAATTAGCTTACTTCACTTAAGTTCTCTCAGTTTATACAATAATTTGAACCTTTTTGACTCACTTTCCACAATGAACAATGAGAAATCCAACACGAAATTCAATAATGTCAAATACTTTAAATTTTCATTAACTCAAAGAGATTACAACTATGAAAGTTAAGATTACATAAAAATTTATAAGCTGAGATTAAAAGTACTAGAAAGTAAAAAAATGAAAGATAAAAAAAAGACTCCTTTTATGGCTTCCAAGGGGTGGGTATTTATACCCGAACCCCAAAATCTTAATTCTTTATTAGTGAGCTTCTTCTCTGAGAACAAAGCACATTTTGTGTTTGTTGCTATTCTGTGAGTGTAATGCTCAAGACTCATCCATTGGCCATCATGATTCAATCTTGTGCGTTCTCTTTGGACAATCATAGCCGTTGGGTTGCCCTAGAAATTGATGGGATTGCCAACTTGGCAAGGGGCTTAGGGCTGGGGTTTAGTGAAGAAAGGGATTAGTCTTTGTCCATGGTGTTTAGAGGTTGTTGCAGGGTAAAGAGAGTGAGGAATACTCGTGACTTGGGGTGGGTTAGTTTTGGCGGGAATTTTAGTTTGGAAAAGGGCAGGGTAAAGTTTGTGTGGTTGGCAATAATGGTCCCTCACCCTTATAACTTCATTTGCAAAATTCGTCCTTTAGGTGTTACAAGTTTGAGGGTTTGGCAAGAAAGCCCCTTGAGAGTTATACGTCCAAGCTTGGCAAATCAGTCCTTTGTGGTGTTACAACTTTAAGGGGTTGGCAGACTTACCCCCTTAAGTTGCATTTTCTTTAAATTGCATTTTTAACCCTCGTCATTTATCCTTGCAATACAATCTTTGAGGTTTGGCAATTTAGGTCCCTCATGTTAGTATTTTCTGATTCAGCTTCTCGGAGTTGAGTTGACTTTGACTTTGACTGTTTGACTTTTCTGTTGACTTTTTGGCTTGGTTGACTTTTTTGGCTTCGTCTTTTCACACTTTTCCATTCCGTGCTCAGTTTTGTCGTTTTTGCCTTTGTTTTTCGTCCTTTTGTGTGATATCCGTTTCCTGCACAATACAAATGCAAAACATACAAATACAGTGTATTTTTGGTACGTTTTTAGTCATTTAAGTCCGTTTTTAATGGAAAAAGGTATGTGTAATTAAGCACATACCAAAATCCCCCATACTAAGATATTGTCGTGTCCTCACGCAATGTTATGAAGTAAACACTTAGAAAACTAAGAATCTCAATCCCCCTCGACTAATAACCTCGAAAAGTAGCTAAGTGTTCATCAAGGGGAAATAAGAATCAATAGCTTCTACAAGCCCCGTTTTCACCATTTTTTTATATGTACACTAACTATCCCTAATATTTTTGGATTTTCCTTTTTCTTTTCTTAATTACCTGTTTGACTTCCTTTATTTTATCAACAATTGGACTCATAGAATGGAGAAGTGCCCATAGTAATTTCAATCTACGGATGTCCTGACGGATAAATTCATCGTCCCTGTTTTTTCACTTAGTCCAACGGCTAAGCGGAAAAACGAATTCACCGCTAAGTACAAGTAACGATGCTCAACACTACTTATAACTATACTTTTGTCATACTTTTTCGCTTCCAAACAATTATTTCAATTAGTGTGAATGTCTTAATTTTACGTTAAGTTTAGATAGAACAAGTTTTAGAAAGTAGTATAGTTCATGTGCAGAACGATATTCTGAAGAAATATAGGGAAAAAAGACTATGATCACCCAAACAGCATATTCTCGGATAGATCCCAGCGAGTTCGGCTTAGGTTATCAGGTTGAGTCCCACAGGAGTATATTCGCAATGTATGCGGGATACTCCACCTTTTAGGCTGAATTTCTTTGATTTACCGCTAAATAAACAACACTACTCAATAGCAGCAAACATCAAAAATTTAGATTATCTCATTGGTGCGGATTATCCATGTAGCGACCTTTTTCTCGGAAATCCCAGCCCGTCAGCTAAAGTGCCTAGGTTTTTGACACCCCACGGAGAATGCTTAATCAAAATAATCTACCGACGGCAACCAACAACTTTTGAAGTCTTAAAGCAAGTTATTCTTAGTTCAAAATTATACTTGAGTTTAGAAAAAGAAATCTTAACCATTAAATTTTCATTTATTGCTATATACTATACTACCGTCATCATTTACATGACTACAACATCGGCCACGCCTCCGACAAGATGTAGTGACTTAGTCTGACGACGGCTTTTATTTGATAACACCTACGAATGCACTTTGGCATTTATTATTTCACTATGGGCTTTGTTTTGAAGACTGCAACATCGGTTGTGAGCCGGCAAGATGCAGTAAACCTTTATCAGCCCACAGTTTATACTTTCATCATTTATTATTATTATTTTTTTATTTATTATTTTTTTACAACATATTTTCTGTAATAGAGAAAATTTTGTTTTAGAAACTCAAGTATACAGTTGAACTAAGATGAATATTTTCGTTTCCGAAAGGGCTTCTTTTTAGAAAATGTCGGTTTAAAGTTAAAGCAAAATTAAGCACGTTTATTAGTCAGGTTAAGAGCTTCGGGGAGAAAAAGTGACAAGTTACACTTATAAGCTTTTTAAGATTTCCAAATAATCCTTGTTTAGCATAACACTATCATTTCTCGTTTTTTGCAAATTTAAAATCCCTAATAAAATGATTCGCGAATGCTTAGCCTAATAAACTTTTGTTTATTAAATCGTTAAGGGACAAAGCTAGGGCTCAACACGCTCTGCCGAGTCAAAATTTATTCTCATTCTACCCATTAGGAAAGTTAAAACTATGACAAAACACTTGTTTTATTTTTGAATTTTTTTTATTTTTTGGTATTTTTGCAAAAATTTTGGTGGTAAAAATAGGATTACGTGACAACAACGGCTGCAGGCAATAATCAAATCGAATATTCCTCCCCCCATACTAGAAATAAACATCATCCTCGATGTTTTAAAAGGGGTACCTACGTAAATCTAAGGACGTTTATTAAGTGTGCCAAAAGATAAAATGTTAGTCGATTAGATTTGGATATTGGATTCCCAAAATGAAGCTGAGGATGTGAAACTCTTGTGGATGAAGGGCAAAACCACGAGCACGAGAGTCTTCACAATCCGAGAAATCCTAGACATACAACACAAACATGGAACATGGGTAATGGAAGAGGCGAGCCTCCTCACACAAAACACTTATTCATTACTAAAGACTACAGATAAGCATGGGTTGCCACCCACGAAGCGACTTGTTTTTGTTCACCGAGTTACAAGCTCGACTCAATCCCCATATTCATTGGTCCATGGGGAAAGTATGGAGATCCGGGACTTCCAATTGTGGTACGTCTACTCCAAAGTAGTGCTTCAAACGATGACCATTCCCTTTGAAGTTTGGCCTGGAGTTTTGGGATAACTCGATAGTGCCATATGGAAAGACTTGGGTTACAGTGAATGGTCCACTCCAGCAGGTCTTAAGCTTGCCTGAGAAAATCTTTAATCTAGAGTTAAAGAGGAGGACTCGATTACCGACGTTAAAAACGCGGTTTTTGATCTTGGAGTCGTGGATTCTTTTTGTTTTCTCTTTATAGATCAAAGAGTTTTCATAGGCATGATCACGAAGTTAATTTAGCTCATTGAGTTGAACCTTTCGGTGATCGCCCGCGGTCACTAGGTTAAAGTTTGCATGCTTTAAAGCCCAATAGGCTTTGTGCTCGAGCTCAATCGGTAGATGACATGCCTTTCCGTACACTAGCTTGTATGGTATAACACCTTGTGTTTTCAAGTCATTGACGACGTCGATAAATCCACAATGTACTTTTTGTATTGTACGCGTTTGCTTTAAATCGTAAATGTTAAGCATGACATGCCTTTGCCAGATCAATGCTTGTAGCGGATGTGCAGCCCGATTGGGTGTTGTGTAAAGCTGTAGAGGAAGGACCAGGAGAGGGTCATCCAGTTTGTTGCCGGACCAAGTGGGGCACGATTTTCGCCCACGGTCCTTTTCTAGAATTCTTTTCAAACCGACGATTGGATACCATCAACATGCCACACTTGTTTGTGGGTGAGTAGGCGGTGGAGAGACGATGTGTGACTCCATATTAAGCATGACCTTTGCAAAATTGTTCATTGCAAAATTTGGGTTCCGCGACTCACTAATGATTGCACGAGGGGCACCAAATCTGGCGAAGAGAGATTTGAGAAATTTGCAAACAACTCGGGCGTCGTTGGTAGGGAGTGCTTTCGCTTCAACCTATTTTGACAAGTAATCGACGGCCATAAGTATATATTTGTTCCCTCTTGAAGATGGGAACGGCCCCATGAAGTCAATGCCCCAAATGTCAAAGATTTCACAAACTTGGATGGAATTTTGAGGCATCTCATCACGTTGTGAAATTTTTCCTTGACGCCGGCATGAGTCACAGTTTTTAACCAACTCGTGGGCATCTTTATAAATCGTGGGCCAAAAGAAACCGGCATCAAAAACCTTTTTGGCGGTGAGATTTGCACCATGATGTCCCCCCGTGGGTCTATTGTGACAAGCTTCGATGATGTCAAAAGCTTCCTTGCCGTGCACACACCGCCGGATCACTTGATCCGCACATATCTTAAACAAGAAGGGGTCGTCCCAAAAGTAGTGTTTGACGTCTTTGAAAAACTTTCTTTTCTGCTGAGACGACATCCCTTTGATCACAAATGTAACATCTCGTATTTTACGGTCAATATTTTAACCGAGCCTTAATTCTATTTCTAATTTTTATGGAGTTAATTATTTTTGTTTTTAGCCGTTTTTATCAAAAATCGTCGTTTTAGCTAGTTGAGAATCGTGCCTTGAATATTTATCCATTTTAACGTTTGAGAAAGAAATAATTCCATATTTTAGCTTCGAGAGCTTATTGATTTTTCATTTTAATACTTTTCGACTTTTTTATCCGCGTTTGACCGCGCGTTCGTGAACCGTTTCGAGCATCGTAAAAAAAAAATGTACGACGCGACTCGTTATTATTTTTAAGATCGTAAATTTATTATTTTTATGAATGTCGTCATTTTGTTCTTTGTCTTGAGCCGGATTCGTGTTTTAAAATGTACATATTTTATTAAATGTTTTAAATTTAAATTAAGGTGACGAAAATAAAAATAGTCTCGG
>BQNB010040751.1:3076-35617 GCA_026074375.1 Tanacetum coccineum
GATTATTTGAGTGACACATTTGATCGAGTTAACTAGATATAAGTCTTCAGTTAAACGAGTTAATTTATGAAAATGTTTTCTGACAAGAAACCCTTTTTATAAGTTAATCAACCTCGAATCTGAGATCGTAATTATCACTATTGCTTAGGAATTATATGAAGCTATCCAAGTAGTCATCTTTCTCATTATTGAATCCAGCACCATTTATCTTAAAATTGTTAAAGTTTATTTTAACTACAATTATTTGAACACAAATCAAATCCCTGTGCACGACCTGGTCTTACCTAAAATGTTATACTACATACGTGGGTTATACTTTTACCCGTGTGTTTCCATTTAATATCCGGTAATTTCAGTCTTATAAATTTAAAGCTTTTGAAACACATCAAAGTTTTTGGCGTCGTTGTCGGGGATTTTAAAGCTGTTACGTAATCAATTTTTGAAATAATTTTTAACCATTTTCTTTTTCAAATATCGTCGTATAATTTTCTGGCAAACTAAACAAAAAAAATCATTCAAAACTCCTGCATTTTCCGCAATCAAACGTTTTTTTTCCTAAAAACGTTTTCAAAACCAAAAATCTCCCTTGGATGCATACACGTGCTTCCAACTCTACTTGTTGAACATTTACCTGAACCTGAACGTACCCTAAATCGAAGACTTCTTCGACGAAACAGGAGAGTTCAATTCGAACAAAGAAACGAACCACCTGCACAACCAAAAGTTGTTTACACTCCAATTCTTGATATCAATTATTTCCGTCACTTTCTTGATATCCTTGAAAATTACAAACCGATGGATGATGAACCAATGTGGGCTGCCGACCGTATTGTCGCTTCGACTCCCGGTTCTGCAATCACCATTCCTGAAACCGCAAATGAATTCGCTATTAAAGGTAACCACTTGACTCTCGTCAAAGGGAACCAGTTTGATGGCAGAATTAAAACCAATCCGCACAAACACATTTACAAATTCTTTGGAATATGTGATATGTTTAAATACAGAGACACCAAAAATGAAGCCGTCCGCCTAATGATGTTTCCCCTATCACTCACGGATGAAGCAAAAACCTGGCTGGATGAACTCAACGAAGGAACCATCAAAACTTGGTACGAACTTCGCACTGCCTTTATAAGCCAATTTTTCCCCCAGCTCTTTTTGATCGACTCCTCAGAGAAATTCGAGCCTTTTCTCAACATGAAAATGAAACCTTAACCGAAGCTTGGCTCCGTATGAAAGAAATGCTCAGAAATTGCCATGGTCACAACCTATCCAAAGGCAATATCATTAAAATCTTTTATCACAACCTCAACGAAATGACTCAAGAAGTTCTAAATGCCATACCTGGTGGTATTTTCCTCTATAAAACACCAAACCAAGCTTATTAACTCCTCAAAGACAAAGTCTTACTCAAGCTTGATTGGACTAAAAACTAAAAAACAAAATCATCTCTAAAGAAAACTGTTGCTTTCGCCAATGAAGGTAGCAGTAATTCTGATACTGACAAAATTATGGCACGAATGGATGCCATGACCATAAAAATAGATGCTCAGTACAAAGAATTTCAATCTCGTTCAAAACAACCAAACCTCGATCATAACGATGATGACAAACCTATGTCTCCGAAAGAAGAGGCCAAATTCATGCAAACCTTCCGTCGTATACGTTTTTACAATGATTACCGCGACCGTGACTCAAATCGTGATAATTGGCGTTCAAGTGGAAGAAACAATTACAATTGAGACAACTATCGATCTAACTCTGATGATAAACCCGACCTTCAAAAATAATTAAGCGATATCATAAAAGCTTAACACTCGACCAATTCTTTTGTCAAAGATACATTTATGGATCTTAAAACCAAACTCGAAACAACAACCAAAAATCATCAAGCCTCGATCCAAAATCTCGAAGCTAAATTCGATAGATTAGTTGAGAAATAATCTGGTCGACCTTCCAGATCTCTTCCTAGTAACACTTAACCAAACCCAAAAGGTAGCTCATCCAAACCTTATCAACCACTGCAAGCTCAAAACGAGCATGTATATGTCATATTTACGTAGAGTGGTAATTCCTATGACCCACCTATCAACCCAAATGACCAACAAGATGAGTTTGAAACTCCTATCAACTTCGATAGTGAAGATGAAGATGAGGAATCTACACCTTAACCTAAATCTCAAACTCTAAAACCTGTCAAAGAAACTCTGATACCTAAACCATTTAAACCAAAAATTCCATATCCTCAACGCCTTAGAAAAGAAAAAATGGAAGCCCAATATGATAAATTCCTCAACATGATTCGAGTCGTTTGAATCAATGTACCTCTTTTTGATGTTTTAGCAGGAATGCCAAACTATGGTAAATTTCTTAAGGAACTCGTAAGCAATAAGCACAAGCTCGAACAAATCTCATCCGCTTTCCTTAGCGATGAAAGCTTCGCTATGATTCAAAACAAAGTTCCACCAAAACTTGGAGACCCTGAAAGTTTTCTTATTCCATGTAACTTCAGCAAAGCTTTCTCATGCAATGCTTTAGCCGACCTTGGTGCTATCATTAATCTCATGCCATATTCTCTATACGCTAAATTATCTCTCAAAACTCTCAAACCCACTAAAATAAGTGTAAGATTAGCTAACAGATCATTCCAACACCCTATTGGAATAGCTAAAAATATGCTCACTAAAGTTGGTAATTCACCTTTTCAATAGATTTCGTTATTCTCAAAATGGAAGAACATAGTAAAGTTCCTCTAATATTAGGGAGACCTTTCCTTTATACTACCAATGCAATAATTCGAGTTAAACAGAAACAACTCAATCTTGGAGTTGGTACTGAACGAATAACGTTCTCAATCGATTCTGCGATGAAACACTCTTATTCAAACGATGATACATGTTTCAGTATTGATGTTATCAATGAAATCTTAGAAGAAGATTTCAATGCTCTTCTCGATGAAGGGAGTAAAATCCTTCATTTCATCGAGGGAACCATTTTCAAAGAAAAACTCTAAATCTGACTCTGAAACGAAAGAACCTCCATTCGAAAAGATCACCTTTAAAACTGGTTATAAAATCAAGATGTCTCTTGAAGAACCGCCTTCATATCTCGAATTAAAACCTCTTCCTGATAACTTATAATATGTATTTTTAGAAGAACTTTCTTTGCTTCTAGTGATCATATCATCTTAGCTTTCTAAGCAAAATAAAAATAAGCTCATTGTTGTTTTAAAAAGACACAAGCAAGCCTTTTCTTGGAAAACAATAGACATTCCTGGAATCTATCCGTCTTTTTATAAACATAAAATTCAACTCCTGGAAGACAAAAAACCAGTTGTTCAAAAACAAAGACGATTAAATCTAATCATGCAAAAAGTTGTTAAAAAGAAATCGTTAAACTTCTCGACACTAGTATTATATATCTAATCACCGATAGCCCTTGGGTAAGTCTCATTCACTGTGTACCCAAGAAAGGTGGTATTACAGTAGTTACCAACGAAAGAGATGAACTTGTACCAACAAGAACCATTACGGGTTGGCGAGTATATAACGATTATCATAAACTCAATGAAGCAACAGCAAAAGACCACTTTCCTTTGTCATTCATGGATCAAATGTTAGAAAGAGTCACAAGAAATAAATACTTTTGTTTACTCGATGGTTTTTCCGGATATTTTCAAATACCAATCGATCCTATGGACCAAGAAAAAATAACATTCACGTGCCCTTTCGGAACATACGCTTACAGGTGAATGCCTTTCGATTTATGTAATGCTCTAGCTACTTTTCAAAGGTGCATGTTAGCTATCTTTCATGACATGATCGAAGAATTTGTGGAAGTGTTCATGGATGATTTTTCAGTCTTTGGAAACTCCTTCGATAACTGTCTCAAAAACCTCGATAAAATGATTCAACGTTGCAAAGATGCAAATCTTGTCATTAACTGGGAAAAATGTCACTTTATGGATAAAGAAGAAATTATGCTTAGACACAAAGTATCGGGTTCATGCCTTGAAGTTGACAAAGAAAAGATTGATGTAATGTCTAAGCTTCCACCACCTACTAATGTCAAAGGCATTGGAAGTTTGTGGAAACTAGAAGAGGGGGTTGGGGGTTGAATAGTTTACAGGTTTGTTTTATGTTTTAAAAGTTTGCTTTTAAAATACTTAGATTCGAGTAGTATGTTCAACCAATCAACAATATGAATCAAAAAAGTAAATATCTAAACTAATGCTAAATAACAATCACAACAATATAAAGAGATGAGAGAAGGAACAATCAAACCAAGACACCAAGGTTTATAGTGGTTCGGCAACGAAGCTCTTCTTCTCCTTACTATACTCCTCGAGTATCCTACTCGAGATTTCACTATGTCAACAAGCTCCCTTCAGGTGGAGAAAACCGTTTACACGTCGCTTACATTATTTTCCGACACTAAGCTAAATGTCGAGTCCTAATCTTAGCTAGAACCAATCTACCACTTCATAAATACTATACACTCACAAGATCTACACCATTAGATTTACACACAATCCGAATCACACAATTACACAAGATAATTATAATAAAGATTTGATACTTAGAAGAAGAGAGGAGAGATCACTAAATAACAATTCATTTCTTGGCGAATACAAATGTTCTTCTCTTACACTTGATTGAGTTGAGAGATGAGAAGAAGAGATTAGATCACTTGAAACAAGATCTAAGAATGTTAGTGATCAAGAGATTTAGAGAGAGAAAGAAGATTTTTAGAGAGAGAAAGTTATCTGAAAAATTCATGCAAAGAGGTCTGATTTTCTGCTAGGAATGGAGCAGTATTTATAGGCAGGAAAACCCAACGGTCACTGAGGGCGGTCTTGGCGGTCCCGAATATATTTGGGGGCCGCCAAACCTATAAGGGGGCCGCCCAGTAGACTGCGCTCTTGTTTTTGTCTTTTTGTGAGGAAGGTTGTATCTGTTATAGAACCTTCTATTTTAGGAGGAAAATTTGAATTTCAAATTTAAGTTTTAAATAAAACTTTTCTTTTTAATTAGAAAATATTTTGTATAATTATTTTTGTGAAATACTTTTGTAAAAATGTGATGGTTAAGAGAAAAATATTTTCATGATCACTAATCATGCTTAATGATTTGTTTGTTCATACCTTAAGTGATTACTAATCTTAGAAATGGAATTTTACGATTAATAATTTGTAAACGTTTATTTTTATCGTAAACGTTTTTACATTTTGTTATTATCAAAACATTGAGAGGTCGAAAAATATAAATAACGTTTTTAGAAATTATTTGTATTAACAATCTCCTATTTTTTGATGATGACAAAATATAAACTCATTTTGTATAAAATTAAAGGTTTCAAATTATTAATGAGTTTTCATTCCATTTCTCCTCCATTTTGTCGAATTCAAAAAGAATGATCGTCGAAGTGTTGTAGAGAGAAAGAAGTCGACGATATCAAGACTCCCCCTTGATGTATGCTCCCCCTCGTTTGGGGCACTAAGGGATCGATCTTACGAAAATTGTTTGCTACAAAACAAAGTTAGAGGTACAAGTGCAAGACAAATATCTTTCAACAAGTAGCAATATAGCAATTTATGCAATAAAATATAAAGTGGTTTCATTCATTACTTAAAAGCTCATACAAGAAGCATTGATTACAATTGAAGCTAAATAAGAGATAAGATAAATTTATACTATAATAGTATGAATCATTATAAGATAAAGTAGATAAGCATAAAATAAAGACATATTAAGACATAGAGCTACACTAGTGGATTCTTGAAATGTAGAAGATGCCATAATCAAAAGATGGACGGTCGATTATTTACGTAGATTAATCATATAAGAATGATTAATTAAAGAGGGAAAAGTTAAGGTTGGTGACACATGGTTTGGAGGGGTACGAGTTTGAGGTATGAGACGGGTGAGAAGAAATTAAATGAAGTTGATTTCATTTCTCAAGGAGTGGAATTGGTGTCTAGAATACTTGCAACAATGACAAAAACTTAAGTGAAATTCAACTTGAGCATGAGAAGGAGGATGAATTGGTTGTGGTGGTGGTGAAGGTGGTACATGAATGTAGGCATTGGATGGGTTAGTGTGTGAATCGAGGATGGTGGAGATGTTATGAAGTTGGTTGATCATTTGATCTCTTAGTGGATTGTATGATGGTGGTGAAGGAGATTGAAGATGGACTCTTAGAGGAAATAGAGGTGAGTCTTTTTGGGAAGAAGGTGATGATTTTGGAGTGGATGTCTTGCGCTTCCATACTTGCCTTACCGACATTCTTGGTTTTCTAGAGAAGTTTGGATGGTGGTTTGAGCAAGACATTGGTGGAGAGAGTGAAGATGATAGTGAGAATAGGTTGGTGATGGTGAGTGAAGAAGGATGGATGAGTTAAATAATGGAAGTAATGTTAGAAAGTGACAAAGCATGGTTTAAGTGATAAAAGGTTCAAGAAATGGTTTGGCTAAACAGGGAAGTTCCAGCATGAGGCTATGCATAGCAGGGTCAATGATACCAAAAAAGAGGCAAACTTAAAATTTTTGTTCCCCCTGTTGGCGGTCCCATATTGTTGGGCGGTCCCGTATATATTGAGGGGGCTGCCTGATGTTTATGGGGGCCGTTTTCTGGAAAGAACGAAAATTTTCCAGTTTTTCCCTTTATTTTGTCTAGTGATTTTAGCATCTTCTAAATTCAAGAATCAATCAATCTAAGCAAGAATATAGGATCTATGGGTGTTATCGGGTCGGGTTGTCGGGTTGATCATGTCGGGTTGATTCAGGTTTTAGTGTCCTGAATATTAACCCTAACCCGACCCTATAACATATCGGGTTATTAGGTTTCGAGTCAGGTTAAATTGGGTTGGGTTGTCGGGTTGTTATCGGGTTGTGGTGAGTCAACTGCTAAGCAATGATGAGACTACATGGTAAAGACATATACATGTACATTACTTCGTTTCCTACTCATCATGTCCTTAAGAGCTTGTCAATTGACCTTAACCCTTCCCGGTGAGCATCTCGTTGTTGAGTTTGAAGGTTTATGGTTTCGGAGAGATAAGTGTTTAAGTATTGACTTTCATGAGTAGGGTTTTGACGGACTCTAGAACCAACGTTGGACGAGGAAGAGACGTTTTAAGAAGGAGAAGAAGAGTTAGAATGAAACGATTCTTCATCATTTTCATCAATGGTGTCATCCAACGGACGAGATGTGGATGGATGATTTATAGTGGTGGAAGAGGAGCTAGCATTTAAATCACGAGGTCTTTTCTTGCCATGATCCGATAGCGTCTTTCACTCATAATGAGGAGTGAATGGATTCATGACTCGATCATGTAAGAGATAGTGATCAATTGCTAACTCAGAAAAGACGAAACACACATGTTTGAAAACAATTCTTGTCAAAAAGCATTCCATAAGGTAATAGTTCCTTAGGTTTGTTTTGAGTCTTTTCTATTCTTTTGAGAATGAAAAATGCTAGATTGTATGGAGTGGAGGTTTCAATGCAATAAAGCATATGACAAAAACACGCGGAGACATGATCCTTAGGACACTCCTAGACATTTTCACGAATCATATCAACCCATGGTTTCATATGAGGTTGAATCTCGCGGGATAAAATTTCATTTTTATCTACGATAATGGTTTTCTTGTTTTTGGTACGAGTAACTTGACCTTGTCGAGGAACTTGAATAAGAGACTTGATGACATTTAGAGAAGGAGGAGTGGTTTTGTAACGACCTTTACTTGGAATACTTATTGACAAGTAGTCGAGTGACCACATGTTGGTGTGTGACACTTGACCTTTGAAAGGGATTTTCAAGATTTGACCGAATTCCTCGAGAGTAAGAGAGAATGACTTATTTTGTATGACAAAATTGACCACAAAATGACCCTTGGAGTTATAGTCAAACGTGAGTTGACTATAGAACTCGAGAACAAAACGAGGAACAATTTGTTTGTTTATGTTTAACGAATAATCAAAACTAATTAATCCAAACTTAGAATGGATATGACTCATGTTTTCAAAGTTTTGACTCATAACCCTACCCTCATGAAAGTACTGTTTTTCAAGGCCTGCAATGGTGTTTCTTAATGGTTGATTGAATTCATTTGATATGAGTGGGATGTAGTTATGGGTCTTTTGGTGATCTAATCTGGTGATTCGAGGCATTGTCACCAAGAAAAAAAATAATGTTATGGTCATGTTTTATAGTCTTGTACCTGTAGTGTTTTATTCATAATGTTTCTATTGTGTGCCTAAATGTGACAAATATGGAGTAACGATTAACTCGACCTAAAATTAAAATCCTAAGAGTTAATCCAAACCCTCCTTAATTTGATTTTTCTCATCCAAACATGTCTAAAGATACACATGAATTATGTATCTCGTCCTTTATTCATGAGATCATTATGCATGTGTTTAAAAATGTTTTTAAGTTGTATTAACAATGCATAACAATTTTATTATGTTCCTAACGTGAGTGATTTGAAAATAAAATTAGGGGTTTGGTTTGAAATCAATTTTTCTACAAACTCACTAGCGTATGTAAATCCTATGTCTAAGGGAAGCATATTAGTTATACATTGTATCCTAGTAGTTCTAATTGTACAAAATTAAAGGAAAAATGAAAATCCCTAATTTTAATTTTTGTGTTCATCATGAACCCTAGACTCAAATTGAAAGAAAATAGATGAAATGACTTACAATTGATGATGTTGATGATGTTAAGAATGATTGTATGTGTTGATTTTATCTTCAATTCAAGTTTTAAGAGTTGATTTTGAGTTTTTGGGTTGTTTTGGTCGTGTTCTGCAACAAGAGGAAGGGGGTGTTTGTTTTTCAGTTTTGAAATTTTTTTGACTAAGTATAAATTTTGGTGTCTACTGTTGGCAGTCCCATATCGATCAGGGGGCCGCCTAAAATGGGTTGGGGCCGCCTGAGATATGGGGGCCGCCCGTATTATGGAATTTTTGGACTTTTAAATTTTGATATGAATTTACTAGGAAGAGTGACAAATTAATTTGCATTTCGCGAATTAAAAATATCTAACTAGCTTCGGATGAAGTAGTTAAATTGTCACGACGCGGAATGGAACGCGGACTAGAATTGAGACAGAAGAAAGAGAAGCGGATTAATACGACGATGTTGTCGACGGACGGCACTTTTTTGATTGAGATATGTCCTTTTTGGACATTATCACGAAGAAAGTGGTGATGAATTTTGATGTGTTTGGTTCAAGAATGTTGCACCGGGTTTTTGCTAAGGTCAATCACGTCTTTATTGTTACACATGATCGGGACGTCATCGAGTCGAAACGTCTCGATAGTAAGAAGAGCTTGTTTCATCCATAATACTTGTTGACATGCCTTTTCGGCGCTTATGTATTCGGCTTCGGTAGTGGATATAGCAAGAGCGTTTTGTTTCTTCGAGAACCAAGATGTCAAACAACATCCCACGAACGTACACAATACCCGCTAAGTGCTCTTTTCGGTCACATAATCTCTCGCTTGATTTAGAGTCGGCATATATACTACTGTTTCGATGTCGGTCCCCTTAGGATACCATAATCTTAAGTAGTTTAGGCCTTTAGTGATCGGAAGATAGTTTAACGCTTCAAGGGAGAGATTTTGGGAGCCTCTGGAAGCGGGACACTAAGGAAGAAACCCATACATTATATTGGGCCTACTTGTCGTTAGGTATAATAAACTACCTATCATGCCTCGATATCGGTACTATCTACCGACTCACACTCTTCATCTTTCATGAGTTTGGTATCGGAGGACATGGGGGTTTTCATTGGTTTAGATTCTTTTAAGCCAAATTTCTTAAGCATTTCATTAATATATTTAGATTGATTAAAGAAAATACCATCTTCCATTTGTTTATTTGTAGCCTAAGGAAGAAGTTAAGTTCACCCATCATGCTCATCTCAAACTCGTTATGCATGATTTTGGCAAATTCATCACACATGTCTTGACAAGTCGAACCGAATATAATGTCATCGACATATATTTGAACGATGATGAGATTAGAACTTTTCTTCTTAGTAAAAAGAGTGTTATCTACCATTCCCATTTTATATTCATGTTTAATAAGGAAAGCTTTTAATCTATCATTACCAAGCATTGGGTGCTTGTTTAAAGACTCATATAAAGCTTCTTTAATTTTTTAAACATGATCTGGTTTTTCAAAGTCAATGAATTCTGGAGGTTGTGCCACGTATACCTCACTCATGATAAAAACATGTGCAGGAATGCACTTTTTCATACATTTGGAATAGCTTTAAAGTATTAAGCACATAGCATAAGCTAATAGTTTCCTAATTGACTCAAGTCTAGCAACTGGGGCATAAGTTTCATCATAATCGATGCCCTCTTGTTGATTATAGCCTTGAGCAACTAACCTGCCCTATTCCAGAATACAATACGTTCTCGTCTACTTATCTTAAACTCTACTTAGTTATCTATAATCTGTCATATTCTAAGTTTGTGAACTAACGCCCCAAATGTCCGTTAGCAAATGAATTGATTTAATTCTTTCTTATTGCGACTATCCAATATCATCTGTTATGGCTTCATTCACATTATTAGTTCTTTGTTGATATAAAACATAGATGTTACTTGTGGTTTTGGGTTTGAGACCTAATGGTTCTTTGGTTTAAGTTTCCTATGACGTTTTCTAACGGATGACTTATAGATTCCTTAATATTGACTATTTCGCCCAAATCTCAATGTATTAATCACTATGTCATTTTCTAGGTTTTTATTTTTGGTAACCTTAATTGCTTCTTCTTCATCTAAGTAATCATCCACCAAGGGTGATGTCTTAGAGGGTGGAGGAGTTTCATCGAATGTCGCGTTAAGTGATTCTTTAACTTTCCTAGTGTGTTTATTTAGGATGATGTAGGCTTTACTATTTTGAGAGTAACCTAAAAAGATATCTTCGTATGACTTTGGGTCTCAATAACTTGATTGGTATTCTTTAGAGTTTAAAATGATAGCATTGCTTCCAAAACACTATAAAGAATCTAAAGTAAGGTTTCCTGTAGGTTTTCTACCTCTTAAGAGTTCGTAAGGTGTTTTTCCTAGAATGGCTCTAATGAGAATTCGGTTGAGAATGTATGTTGAAGTATCTACGGCGTTACACCAAAACTTTTGTGGTAACGATTGCTCATTTAACATAGTCCTACTCATTTCTTGAAGTGTCCTATTTTTCCTTTCAACCATGCCATTTAATTGAGGAGTGCGTAGAGCCGAGAAGTTATGTAAAATACCATTGGCATTACAAAAATCTCCAAATTGCACCTCATTATCAAATTCTCTACCGTGGTTGGTTCTTATTGACACTATTGAACAACCTAATTGGTTTTGGATTTTCCTACTAAATATTTCGAATTGATCGAAAGCTTCGGTTTTATCCTTAAGAAATCTAGTCCAAGTATACCTAGAGTAGTCATCTACAATGACTAGGGTGTAACAGTTTCCTCTGTAACTCCATACGGCGGATGGACCGAAGAGATCCATATGGAGAAGTTCTAAGCATCTAGTCGTTGAGATTACATTCTTAGCTTTGTGACTAGCGTGAGCTTGTTTTCCCATTTTGCAAGCATCATAAATGTGTTGATCAAACTTAAGCTTAGGTAGGTTTCTAACTAATTCCTTAGAGGCCAATGATTGAATGAGAAGCATATTTGTGTGACCTAATCTCCTATGCTACAACGTGTAGTTTTCATCAATCGTTGCTAGACAAATTTTGTCTTTAGGCTTATTTCCTAATTTCAGCACATATAAGCATTTCTTCCTAATACATCTACCTATGACCTTACAATCCTTAGTAATTTCACTATCATGTTCAGAGAAAGTCACTCTATACTTATTATCACATATTTGTCCTATACTTAACAAGTTAAATCTTAAGTTATCTACATGCTCTACATTATCTATTTTGAGAGAGTCATTTGAGATCGTACCTTTGCCAATGATGTTACCGTAAAGATTGCTACCAAAAATAACATTACCTCCATTGTATGCCTTGTAGCTTGAGAAGATCTTTCGTTTACCCGTCATGTGTTTGGAGCATCCGCTATCCTTTATCCACTCATCAGATTCCAAATCAACTCCAAGGCATATCTATTTATATAAGGTAACACCTCAAATATTTTTTGACCTTCTCCATCATCTTCTTCAAAACTATCACTCCAAGACCGCCGAAAAAGTCTTTGGTTCTTGTCTTTGTGGTTTTGGACGATTCTCCAATAGATGATTTAGATCGTCGTATCTTAAAGAGACGTCTTTCTATCACCTTTACCGTTCTTGTCATCACGGCTTCTTTGGAACGTCTTTTTGTCGATTCCATGGTTGTCTCCGAACTTACTATTCTCTTAAAGAACTTATAAAGTCTGCTAATCGCCTTGGCGTATTCTTCATTCTTTACTTCTCAGAAGTCAAACTCTAATCATCACTAGATTCTTTCTTAGGCCTTTAACGTAGAGATTTTACTTTCTCCTTATCTATGGATATTTGCCCGAATCTTTCTTGATGATCTCCTCATGACTTTGAGATTCCCGAGTGAGTTCATCAAAGTGACAGGTGATGTTAAGTCTTTCGACTTTCAATCGCCGTGACTTTGCTCTCATTTAACATAATTGTTCTAGAATACCTTCATCAATAGCTTTTCGTACTTAGTAATGATAGTATTAAATCTAGCCAAAAGCCTATCTATTAGTTTTCATCTTCAGAACTGACGAATTGTTATATTGTTTACCAAAAGGTCGATTTGTTATCTTTGATTGGTTTTTCCTTAGATGGGTGATTAACAAAGTTTTCAAATTTTCTTTTGCCGTATTTCACATAAAAAATTCTTTTTTGTCTTTTCTTGTTGGCAAAGCATTGTAAATGATCATTTTAGCTTCGTTATTTTTCGCAAGCTTCTTTTTAAGATCGTCACTTTGTTTTTCAAAAGGGATAACGTCATCTAATTTGGTTTCCAGATTTTGTTGAATAGGTTAAAAATCACCGTTAGTAATAACATGCCAAAGATCAAGATCTTTTGATTTAACATATGTCTCGAATCTATTTTTCTAATAAATAAATCTATCGCTTTCAAAAAGTGGTGATATTTGCATGGATTGCCCTTCTAGATATTTGTCGGAATCCATAAATAGATCCAAGCTTTAAAATACAATATATTTTAAAAATAGTGAGTGATCTTGGCTTCTGATACCAATTGTGGAAACTAGAAGGGGGGGGGTTGAATAGTTTATAGGTTCGTTTTACGTTTTAAAAGTTTGCTTTCAAAATACTTAGATTCGAGTAGTATGTTCAACCAATCAACGATATGAATCAACAAAGTAAATATCTAAACTAATGCTAAATAACAATCACAACAATATAAAAAGATAAGAAAAGGAACAATCAAACCAAGACACCAAGATTTATAGTGGTTCGACTACAAAGCTCTTCTTCGCCCTACTCCACTCCCTGAGTATCCTACTCTAGATTTCACTAAGTCAACAAGCTCCCTTCAGGCAGAGAAAACCGTTTACACATCGCTTACGTTATTTTCTGACACTAAGCTAAATGTCGAGTCCTAATCTTAGCTAGAACCAATCTACTACTTCACAAGCACTATACACTCATAAGATCTACACTATCGGATTTATACACAATCCGAATTACACAATTACACAAGATGATTACAATATAGATTTGATACTTAGAAGAAGAGAGGAGAGATCACTAAATAACAATTCGTTTCTTGGCGAATACGAATGTTCTTCTCTTGCACTTGATTGAGAGGAGAGATGAGAAGAAGAGATTAGATCACTTGAAACAAGATCTAAGAATGTTAGTGATCAAGAGATTTAATTTGGCATTTTGAGCCATTTTTGGTTATTTTAGCTTGTTTTTAAAGGTAAAAGGTATGTGTAATTAAGCACATACCAGCGAGTATGCATCGATTATCGTAAACTCAATGAAGCAACCGAAAAGGACCACTTTCCTTTGCCATTCATGGATCAAATGTTAGAAAGAACTGTAAGAAATAAATACTTCTATTTCCTTGACGAGTTTTCCGGATATTTTCAAATACCAATCGATCCTATGGATCAAGAAATAACAACCTTCACATGTCCTTTCGGAACATACGCTTATAGGCGAATGCCTTTCGGTTTATGTAATGCTCCCGCTACTTTTCAAAGGTGCATTTTGGCTATCTTTCATGACATGATCGAAGAATCCGTGGAAGTATTCACCGACGATTTCTCTGTCTTTGGAAACTCTTTCGATAACTTTCTCAATAACCTCGATAAAATGCTTCAACGCACAAAGACGCAAATCTTGTCCTTAACTGGGAAAAATGTCACTTTATGGTTAAAGAAGGAATGGTGCTTGGACACAAAGTGTCCAATGTAGGACTTGAAGTTGACAAAGCAAAGATCGACGTAATCTCTAAGCTTCCACCCCTACTAATGTCAAAAGCATTAGAAGTTTTCTAAGACATGTCGGTTTCTACCGACGTTTCATCAAAGACTTCTCAAAAATTACCCGTCCTCTAACTAAGTTGCTTGAAAAAGATACTCCATTCGAATTAAATGACGAATGTCACAAAGCATTCAATTCATTAAAAGAAAAACTCACATGTACTCATGTGATCGTGAGCCCAAATTGGAACCTTCCATTTGAGCTTATGTGTGATGCAAGTGATTTCACAGTTGGAGCAGTCTTAGGTCAAAAAAATGGAAAACACTTTCACCCCATCTATTTTGCAAGCAAAACCCTTAATGCAACTCAGCAAAAATATGCGGTTACTAAAAAAGAACTAATGGCTATAGTCTTTGCATTCGACGAATTCCGACCCTATCTGATATTATCAAAAACGATTGTTTACAATGATCACTCAGCTTTAAGAAACCTATTCAAAAGCAAGATGCTAAGCCACGTCTTATACGTTGGATTCTGCTATTGCAAGAATTTGATATTGAAATAAAAGACAAAAAAGGTACATAAAATGTTGCCGCCGACCACTTATCTCGAATTGGTAATGATGAGATAAGTGATGACAGTGATGTCGATGATAACTTTCCTGGAGAGACTCTTATGAAAATAACCACTAATGACACACCATGGTTCGCAGACTTTGCAAACTATTTGGTGGGTGATATTATACCTAAAAGGATGACGTACCAGCAAAAGAAAAAATTCTTCTCTGACCTCAAAAACTACTTTGGGAAGACCCTTACCTTTTCAAAGTATGTTTAGACGGTATGATCAGACGCTGCGTCTTAGGACCAGAAACTCGTACTATTCTAGATCAATGTCACCACGGACCTACCGGTGGACATTATGGACCAAACACCACAGCTAAAAAAGTCTTAGACTCAGGCTTTTACTGACCAACAATCATTAAAGAAGCTCATACTCTTGTTCGTCTTTGCGAAGCATGTTAAAAAACAGGGAATATATCTAAACGTGATGAAATGCCCTTAAATAGCATTCAAGTGTTCAAACTTTTTGACATATGCGATGTCGATTATGTTTCTAAATGGGCCAAAGCTCAAGCTCTATCGATGAATGATGCCATAGTTGTTATTTCATCCTTGAAAAAACTCTTCTGCCATTTTGGTATGCCCAAAGCTCTCATAAGCGACTGAGAAACTCATTTCTGCAATAAGATAATAGAAAAAACCATGAAAAGATATAAAGTTAACCATCGTTTCTCTACATCATATCATCCTCAAACAAGTGGACAAGTTGAAAATACTAATAGAGCCCTTAAAAGAATTCTTGAAAAAACTATGAAAGATAATCCAGCTATCTAGTCAAGAAAACTCAATGATGCTTTGTGGGCCTTTCGAACCGCCTACAAAACACCAACCGGAACCACACCATACAAACTCGTATACGGAAAAAACTACCATTTACCTTTTGAAATTAAACACCGTGCATACTAGGCACTAAAAAACGGTAATCCTGATATCATCGTCGCTGGTGAGAAAAGAATGTTCCAGTTGCACGAGTTAGATGAATTCTGACATCAAGCATATGAAAACTCTCGTTTATACAAACCAAGAACCAAAGTCTGGCACGACATAAAACTCAAAATGAGAAAAGAGTTCAAACACGGAAACAAAGTGTTGTTATTTCATTCTAAATATAAATTTAAACAACCGAAACTCAGATCTCGTTGGCTAGGACCATACGTAGTGAAACACCAATATCCGTCCGGGTATGTTGAACTATATGGAAAAGATGGAAAAAAGTTCACTGTTAACGACCATCGACTGAAACTCTACCATGAAGAAGACGATTATAATGACTAAAGGGAAGCAGTCACTCCCTTCTTTCCAAAATAATGAACTCCCAAAGTATGAGTCTAGCTAATGACTCTCTTAAAAAATTAAGCGCTTCTCGAGAGGCAACCCGTGCTTTATTCTAAGTGTGGAGGAGTCCCTCCTCCTTTGTTTTATCTTCTAAAAAAACCAAAAATATTTTTCTTTTTGTATGTTTTGTTTGTTTACTCTTATGCAGGTAATATAGATTAGACCTGAAAAATTATGACGTTTGCTCAAGGATAGCTCTTTCTCAACTACATATATCTATGCCCCGGGAAGTACCGTTTTCTTTAATTTTTCCTATTTTCTATATTTATCAGTTCTCACATTGAGGGCAATGTTCAACTTAAGTGTGAAGGGGAAGCCAAATAGGAAAAATTAAAAATTAACCTTTTTCCTCTATGTTTGCCCTGTAATCTGACCAAATTTTCAACTGATATTTTATGAAAAATATTTAAAAACTAATATATATATATAATTTTCTTCCCAAAAAATTTACAAAAATGTGTACTCTTAGTAAGGCAAATCTAACCAGATTGACATTATAACTAACACAAAACCAGTCCACTAAATTGTGAGAATTAGACCTTAAAAAATTCAGGTATCCACCTTTGATACCTAAGATAATTTTTACCTTTAGCTTGTTCGAGTTAATGTTTGAATGCAATTGCAAGTTTCTCACCCATCTTTACGGCTATGTATTCGTAGTTTGTCTTATTTTATAGAGCATTGGTATTGGTTAAAAATTATATGAGTGAGCCAATAATTTAGTAGCTTCAGAACTTGTGCTTGATTATCATTTGCTAGACCGCAGTGAGGTTAATTTATAGACAGAATCATATGATAAGAGGTAAAATAAATCCCATGTAACTCCTGTATCTGTAGCACTCCCTCTTAGTGATAATCCGCTGAAATATCCAAAATTGAATAAAAAAGTTCAATGAAAGAAGTTTCGTGCCTGCCTTAGTAAGCATTTGGTATTAAAAAAAGAGAAAAAATAAATTTCAAGGCTTAAGTTGGCACAAGGAATCAGTACATGTTACCCACCCTCGCTATTATCACATTTTGCCTCTTTAAGATTTTGTCTAGGTGCTCACACCGCTATAGGCATGTTTATGTGTCTTGTACAAGCCTATGGTAGCTATCTAGATATTCCAGTGAAATTAAGAGACTTCAACAAAATATAAACCCTAATTCAAGTGACCTTGAGTGAATAAAAATTAGGTAAACACATTCCCTATGTGAGGTGCTCTGTTATATGTCTATGCCTGAAAAGTTATTAAAATCAATAAACACTTGTTAAATCTAAAATTTCTCCACGTCACGATAAATGATCTTGTTTTCTCGCTTTGATTGCTTGAGGGCAAGCAATAGCTAAGTGTGGAGGGATTAGTAACACCTAAATTATACAGTTTTTGGCAGCTTCTTTGTAAATATTTTAATTCATTTCTCGGAACTTTTGGTACTTATAGCATGAAATATGTGCAGGAGTTCACTTGAAGACACCCAGCTCAAAAAGTCCAATACAAGTGTTTAATACTCAATTGAAGACAAGTTAGTAATAAAAGAAAAAAGGCTAAAGCTTAAAATGCTAACTAAAGGTGCGCCGGTTTTCTAGAAATGTACTCAGCACTTTCCCATGAATTTAATTTAAACAATGAATTAAATGAAATTAAATCCGGTCTGCATTTACACCCCAAGTGTGCCGGTTTTCTACAAATGTATGCCGCACTTCTTTGCAGCATTAAAGATATTTGCACCGACTTAGGCTAAGTTCGCCGCACATTTTAGAATGTGCGCCGCACTTCGACCCCTTCTCAACCTATAAATAGATACGAATTTCAAGCCATTTGAAGCATCCCTCATATTCTTCATCGCCTCAATCTCTCTCAAATATCCTCACCAAAATATGAATTCAAAGACGAAGAGCAAACACTATAGTATTTAGTAAATAAAGATCTAAGTAAGATCCGATACTTGTAACTGGTGGATTTTGATTCATTTTCCTACCCAAGCATAGTATGTTTCTTGTTTCTTTTCTTTATTTTGTTATGAACTTCATAGCCATGAGAGGCTAAATGTCTCATGACTACTCGGTGAAGTTAATATAATGAATAAGCATTTGGTATAATTGCGATCTTTTTAATCTTAAGCTTATGTTGAAATCCTATCGTGTCTTATCTGATAAACTTTGATTGTATGCATATAATGGTATAGGTCGAAAGGCACGTTGTATGTTATATAGTTTAAGAGATTTGTCTACGGTCTTTATCGTTTGGTTAGAGAAATCCGCTTATGTTATTTGATAAACAAAATAGATGTGATATAATAGTAACTGTATTATCTGAGTAACACATTTGATCGAGTTAACTAAATATAAGTCTTAAGTTACAAAGTTGATTTGTGAAAATATTTTTTGACGAGAAAACCTTTTTATAAATTAAACAACTTTAAATCCGAGATTGTAATTATTACCATTGCTTAGGAATTATATAAATCTATCCGAGTAGTTATCTTTCTCATTATTGAATCTAGCACCATTTATCTTAAAATTGTTAAAGTTTATTTTAACTACGATAATTCGAACACAAATCAAATCCCTGTGGACGACCTGGTCTTACCTAAAATACTATACTACATATGTGGGTTATACTTTTACCCGTGTGTTTCCATTTAATAAATCAGTAATTTCAGTCTTACAATTTTAAAGCTTTTGAAACACTACACTTCCATTTAATGTTATCTTTGATAGTTATGTACGATTCCTTATTAATAGATGGAGTTCTATATACACTAGCTATGAGCTTGACACTGCCATATTGTCGATACAAACAAACTAACTAGTGTGGTGTTGTTTTATGCAAAGAAGTTGTACCCTGCAGAAGTGGGAGAAATCTTTATTGTGTGCAAGGAACAACTTAGAACAATATGACTAATGGTTTCTTGACTGCAAAGTAAGAAACCATTACTCTACTAGGACTCCTACACTTTAATATATGTAGCCCTATTAAGAGAATATGTTAAGATAAAAAGGTAAGCTACATAATTATGTTTTCTTAGAAATCATAAACATGGAGTTTAAAATTAACTTGAAATTACTATTCAGGCCATGTGTCGGCACTCATTTTACTTTAGTTTAACAATTGTTATGTATTCTTGTTAAGACATGTACATTAAGTCCTTTACTTGTGAAAAGACTTGTAACTGAAAAGACTTGTAAACCATAAAGTAAAAGGTTTAACTTGTTATGTCATTGTGTTAAGAAACATGTACGTAAGTCATAGACATGGTCAAAAAGACTTATAATGTATAGTAAGAATTGGATGTTTATGTCTACTTGTAATAACATACACATTAAGTCGTTGACTGATCAAATGACTTATAAAAAAGGATGCAATTAGCTTAGTAATACTGTTGATACCATTACGTTTTAACTTAAGTTGGTATAATAGGAAAAGCCATAAAGTATAAGATCAATCTTATTGAAATACCACATTTTTATGGTATGTCCAACAAGAGTAATCAAACTCTATATTGATATTGTTTTGATTTATGATGACCTTAACTTATTTAACTCCTAAAGAAATCAAGGTTAGATATTTGAGTATGTCGTGGATATACCCAATAAGACTCCTACATAGAAGGTTAATTAAGACATTATTCTCGTAATAAAATGAGATGAATCTCATTGTGTCTTTATTAAAGTTTTAAATTTGGTAACAATCTCTTGGAGATTATTATTGACAAATGCCTAGAACTATTAAGTGTATTTTAGTGGATACCCAAAGGAAATGATGGGATACCATTTCTACAACCTACACGAGAACAAAGTTTCTGTTGCTTGTCATGCTGAGATATTTGAGAATATGCTCAAATATACAAGAAGCGAGTGGGAGACTCACTTTTCTAAAAGCAAATAGGAGTTTTGTAGGTCTTGAATTAATTCAAGAAGAAGATACAAAACCTTCTAAACCGCACTAGTGAATGTCATAATACTTAGGCTAAACATGAAAATGTTAAACCTTAGAATGATGTTACTCACATTCATAGATCCGCAAAGATACCTCATGATATGGTTCTATATCAATGGTGAGGTTTATTGATAACATCAAATATTTAATACTTTTTGGTATCAAATTTCCTATCAAAATGCGTGCAATTATCTCATAAATGCCTGAAAATGGTACTTAATAACTTATTTCTTGTTTTCAGGAAGAAATTGAGAATTTATGCAAAAAAATAGGATTGGACACAAACACAAGCAAATATGGATCTTTCAAGACATTTTACGACGTAGCAATCCCGCAAAGGTTACGCCGTAACATAATTAGGGCAAGAATGGTCATCACCAAAGTTATGGTGTAATCACTTGCAAAGGTTATGCCATAACACATCTCATTATGGAATGATGAGTCATCTGAGTCAGTGTTACGGCGTAACAAGGAGCTAAAGTTACGCCGTAACATCAATTTTGCCTATAATATGAAGCCTATATCAGCATGATTACGTCGTAACCACACACAAAGGTTACGTCGTAATAAGATTAAAAAGTATAAATAGAGCCCCCATTCTGCATATTCATCATGAACCCTTCTACCACAACATCAAGGGGTGAACCAAGCTTTCAAAGGTCGAAGAAATCCATCTGAAGTCCAATGGAGAAATCACTTTACTTACTTTTGTATTTAATAATTCGTAAACAATTCTTGTAAGAATTATGAGCTTTTGATCAATGAATCCCTCCATTATTTCTTACTGTTCTGTTACCATGAGTGGCTAAGCACTTCTAGTGCTGGCCTAGTTATGTAATTACTAATGTATTGATTAATGTTTCCTATTTAATTATCGTTTTATTAGATATCCTTATAGCTTGTCATAGATCCCTGTGTTTTGGCAATATTAAAAGGTAATTTGGATCCGGTTAGTCCTTTTATTAGGCAAACCACTGAACTTAGGATTACAAAGGTACTAGGATAAGTTGGAATCTATCCTAGTGTAGGAATCGATCTGATTACCGCCTTAATTACCCTAAATACTTAAAGAAGCGCAGGAACTCTTTCAGAGAGTGTTAATAATATTTTATGTTATTAACAAGTCTTTTGGATGGTTGGTACTTAATAGCTACAACCAGGATACCTTACGACACTTTCGAGCAATTGAGATCCATGGAAGTATAGGACAGACCTCGAATGTCAATTCGGATATGTCAATATTAGAACACTAATAAAACGATACTTAGACTTTGCACTAAGAAACATGTCATATACAGTAGTAATGAAGTAACTAGGTTAGCACGCTTTTCTCCCTATAGTCTTCTTCTCAATTTACTTTTTCGCATTTACTTTTTCGCATTTACTTTTTGTCTTTATTCTCTAAATTATTCAAAACCATTTTCAAACCTGTGACATTTCAAATTATAACTAATTTAAACTTAGCTCTTGGGACGACCTCAGATTTACCAATCCTACATTACACACGACCGGGTTCTCTGCACGTTAGTGCGTGCAGACATCGGTGAACAAGTTTTTATAAATTTAAAACTTGTTAAATTATTTCTTTAAAAGAAAATACGCATCAAGTTTTTGGCGCCGCTACCGGGGAGCTAAAAATTAGCTATATTTTGAATTCTTGTAATTGTTTATTCAAATTCTTGAACTAATCTCCATTCTAGCAGAATTGAGTGAAGCAGTCACTATCAACGAAAATCCGACAGAAGTCAGGGACGACAGTGGACCTGGAATTGTTAAACTTGCCTTTAAAGAAAATATAAAATTTGAATTTTGGGGACAGTGCATTGAAGAACTAAAAAAGAACATGTTTTGTGGAAAAGAAAATGAAGACCCTCATGAACATATTGCTAACATCGCTGAAATCATCGATCTATTCCATTCGCCGGATGTATCCAGGGACTAGGTCATGTTAATGGCCTTTCCTTTTACCTTGAAAGGAAAAGCTAAACGATGGATAAAACGATTACCCACCGACACGATCACAACGTGGGACCTGTTCAAAAGTGCCTTCCTGAACGAATATCGCCCTCCCGATAAAATTCTTAAGGAGATAGAAGCAATTAGGAACTTTAAACAAGGACCTAATGAACTTTTACACGGCTCATGGGAAAGATTCACATAATCTCTCTTCAATTGCCCCGAACATAAACTGAATGCTCATGAGTAGTTACGAATCTTCTATTAAGGTTTAAATACTGAAACCCGGTGTAAGGCTGCTTTCAAGGGACCGATTCCTAGAATGACACCATCAAAAGGAATCAAAGCTATTAGAGAACTATCAGAACATTCTCTCTCTTAGGGCAAGGAAGGAAACATCAAAACTAAAGAAATGGATGTTGTCCTTGATCAAATTAGTAATTTCAACCACGACATGAACATGATAACCGAAGAGGTTTGGATGGTACAACATAAGTATAGAAACCCTATAAAAGGGAGGATTTCAAATCTTGAAGAAACTCTAAATAGCTTCATTAAATAATTCCTTAGAAGGCAATAGAAGAATGAAAACATGGTTTGGGAAATCAAGAAAAACTACTAACAAACCTTTAAAGCACATACTTCTTCTATTAAAAAATTAGAAAGTCACTTGGGACAGATCGCTGAGTTAATACAAGATCAGGAAACTAGTAGCCTACCTAGCGCTACTGAAACAAACCCTAGTGGGCTGGCATATGCTATAACAACTAGGAGCGGGCTTAATTATAAGCCTCTATAAAACCCTCTTGTAAATAACTCGCAACCCAAACCTTCAGCTGAAGAAACTAGCACCACCGATAATAGTAAGGAACCCAACCAATCAGAAAAGACTGCGGAATCCCATGTTCACTCCATTCTGTTTCCTGGATGATTAAAAAAGGAAAAAGAAAAATAGCCATTCATGAAGTTTCTCAAGAAACTTCAGCAACTGAGCATAAACATTCCATTTATTGAGGCATTAGAACAAATGCCAAAATATGCCAAGTTTATGAAAGATCTCCTTTCTAAAAAAAGAAGGATGGAGGAAACATCTAGAATAACCCTAAATGAAAGATGCTCCGCTATTATCCTTAACAAAATTCCTCTAAAAGTAAAAGACCTAGGGAGCTTCACCATACCATGTATAATAGGAAATGTCAGCATCAACAAAGCCCTTGTTGACCTTGGGGCCAGCATCAGCCTCATGTCATACTCTATGTTTACGAGGTTAGGTTTAAGGGAATTAAAACCAACCCACATGTGCATTGAATTAGATAACAAAACAACTCAATACCCTAGGGGAATCGCTGAGAATGTCATTGTAAAAATCAACAAATTTGTTTTCCTGTAGACTTTATTGTGCTAGACATGGAAGAAGACTACAAATTTCCTATCATTTGACCATTTTTGGCTACTACTCATGCTATGATAGACGTCTTCAATAAGAAGATATCTTTCAAATTAGGAAACAAAATGGTTACCTTCGACATTGAGAAGTCAGTGAAATTTTCCTCTCCTGAGGATGACACGTGTCTCTCTCTATCGATATGGTTGACCTAACCATTCTTGACCACGCATAGGAAATACTTCCTTCAGACCCTCTGGATTCATTTTTATTCAAACCCATCATCAACTATCAGGAAGGTAAAATTATCAACCTCTAGGAAGATGATAATGAAGCAGATCAATACGCAGATTTAGGGGTATTCTCTAATCAAAACAATGAAAACCCGACTAGCAAGCCTACTCTCTTCACTGCAAACACAAAAGAGCCTGAGAAGCTATTCCCGAAGTTAAAAGAACTCCCCTTTAATTTGGAGTATGCCTTTTTGGACGATAACCGTGAATTCCCGGGTATTATTTCTTCATCCTTATCTGGTCAAGAAAAAAAAAATTACTTCTTCAGGTTTTATCTAAGCACAAAGCAGCTTTAGCTTGGAAGGTTGCAGATATCAAGGGCATTAACCCGTTATTTTGAACTCATAAAATTCTGATGGAAGACAATTTCAAACCTGTAGTTCAACCCCAATGTAGACTAAATTCAAAGGTGCAAGATGTGGTTATGGCCGAGATAGTAAAATTACTCGACGCTGGGTTAATCTACACCATCTCTAATAGTCCATGGGTCAGCCCCATACATGTAGTACCTAAGAAAGGAGGACTGACAGTAATAATAAATGAAAACAACGAGCTAATCCCAACTAGGACTATAACAGGATGGAGAGTATGTATTGATTATCGGAAACTCAATGATTTAACCAAAAAAGATCATTTTCCATTACCTTTCATCGATTAGATGCTCGAATTATTATCAAGAAATGAGTATTACTGTTTTCTGGATGGGTTTTCCAGATATTTTCAAATTCCTTTAGCCTCAAAAGACCAGGAGAAAACTACTTTCACATGCCCGTATAGGACTTTTGCATATAGGCGAATGCCCTTTGGACTATGCAATGCTCCAGCTACATTCTAAAGATGTATGACAACAATCTTTCACGATATGTGCAAAGACTTTATAGAAGTTTTCATGGATGATTTTTTCATTTTTGGTAACTCATTCAATTCTTGCCTTACTAATTTATCAAAAATGTTGACCAGATGCAAAGAAACAAACCTAGTTTTAAACTGGGAAAAATGCCATTTCATGGTAAAGGAAGGGATAGTCTTGGGGCATAAAATATCTAAGTCAGGAATCAAAGTAGACATGGCAAAGGTTGATGTTATTGCCAAAATTACTTACCACATAAATATAAAAGGGGTTAGAAGTTTTTAGGGCATGCCAGATTTTACCGAAGGTTCATTAAAGATTTCTCTAAAATTGCTCGGCCCATGACCCAATTGTTAATGAAGGATGTTAAGTTCATCTTTTTGAATGAGTACATTCTAGCATTCAATATCCTTAAATATAAATTGACGACGACTCCAGTCATTATCGATCCTGATTGGAATCTTGATTTCGAATTAATGTGCGATGCTAGCGATTATGCTGTTGGAGCCGTTTTAGGACAACGAATCAATAAGAAGTTTTGTTCGATCTACTATGCAAATAAGACCATGAATGATGCTCAAGAACACTACACCACTACAGAAAAATAACTTCTAGCAGTGGTATACACCTTTGATAAATTCCGATCGTATCTTATAATGTCTAAAACGGTAGTCTATATTGATCACTCCGCCTTAAAATACTTATTCAGCAAAATGAGATGCCAAGCCAAGGCTTATAAGGTGGGTTCTACTTCTTCAAGAATTTACTATTGAAATTAAAGATAAAAAGGGGACTGAAAACTTAGCTGCCGATCATTTATCTAGATTAGAAAATCCAGAACTAGAAAAACTGAATGAAGAAGCAATTCGTGATTCTTTCCATGATGAACATCTTATGGCTATCCATGTTAGGGAACCTAATGCAGATCTATGGTATGCTGATTACGCAAATTTTTTTGTATAAAAAATCATACCACAAGGCCTATCATATCATTTAAGAAAAAAAATTCCTTTATGACATAAAACATTACATGTGGGATGATCCGTATTTATTCAAATCATGCCCAAACGAAATCATAAGAAGATGTGTCTTCGATCAAGAATTGCAAGAAATTCTTAAGCATTGTCATATGGGGTCGGCCGGAGGACATTATGGTACCGACATTACTGCCAAGAAGGTATTTGAATCTGGATTCTACTGGCCAACTATTTTTAAAGATGCCGCCAGATATGTTCGTGAATGCGATGCTTGCCAAAGGGCCGGGAATATCTCTTCCCGCAATCAAATGCCTTTAACCAATATTCTGGTAAGTGAAGTCTTTGATATTTGGGCATCAATTTCATGGGACCCTTTCCCTCCTCTCGGACTAAAAAATGCATCCTTGTGGCTGTTGATTATGTTTCAAAATGGGTGGAAGCCGAGGCTCTACCAACCAATGACACTCGGGTAGTGATCAAATTCCTTTGATAAGTGATAGAAGGACACATTTCTGCAACTCCCTTCTAGAAAAAACCTTTAAAAAATATAGAGTAACACATAGGCTTGCTACCCCTTATCACTCAAAAACTAGTAGACAAATCGAGAACACTAATCGTGCCATTAAATGAATATTGAAAAGAATTGTGAATGGCAATAGAAAGGGGTGGGCAGATAAGTTCGATGATGCTCTTTGGGCATTCAGGACCACGTATAAGTCGCCCATCGGTAGTACTCCATTTAGGATTGTTTATGGAAAAGCATGCCATCCTCCAATCGAGATTGAGCATAAAGCGTATTGGGCTTTGAGACATGTAAATCTCGACTTAGATGCTGCGGAAAAACATAGGTACCTATAATAGAATGAACTAGCTTAATTAAGAAACAAGGCTTACGAGTATTCCCGTACATACAAAGAAAGGACAAAGTGTTGGCATGATGCCAAGATGATGGATACAGAATTTCATGAAGGGGAAGAGGTTCTAGTTTTTAACTCAAGGTTAAAACTTTTCCCATGAAAGTTAAAATCAAGATGGTACGGATCATATATTGTTAGCAAGGTATTTCCCTATGGGACTGTAGAAGTGTGCGGTAAGAATGGAGTTAGTTTTAAAGTCAACGGGCATAGACTAAAAAGGTATTATGGAGGCGACATTAACTCCATAGAATAAAATCTTCACTTTGCAAAGACATAGACCGATCGTAAGTCTAACTTAAAGACTCATTAATAAACAAAAGTACTTGTCAGGAGAGAACCTGTCTTTTTATTAAATAAACTTATTTTTCTGCATTTGAGTTGATTTGTATATTTCTTACTTTATTTTGCAAGTTCTCTCAGCAAAGAAGTTGAATTTGAAGTCATCTTGACTCATAATCATATGTCATTTCCTGAAATCCCAAGTGTGTTGAATAAACTGGCAATCTCCAAGATTTTTCGTATGTGTTCCATAGCATCTTTCGTCTTCCCTCCAGAGAATGTGTTCTCACATAATTCCCTCAAAAGTTGAATTTTGATTTCAAAAACGATTTTCTTTTCAATCCCAGGTCTTTTTACCGCTACTTGAGAGTTATTACGATTTAGAGCCAGATATTGTTCTAGCATAAGTGTTTCGATGTCGATTTCATTTAAATCTTCCGACTCTGATTCTGACGATTCAGATTCATAGAAGGAATAAATGTTGTGGACCTCAATGGGTGTAATATTTTTTCTGCTCCGAAATTGCCTTTCGGGGTTAGCGAAAGGAGTGAACACTTTTGTATTGCTACTCCTAGTCATGATCGAGAAAGAGGGTCAAATTAAAACTATATTTTAGCTCCCTGGAAGCGGCGCCAAAAACTTGATGCGTAAAATTGTTTTAAATAATTAATTGCCATGTTTTAAATTTATAAAACTCGTTTATCGATACACGCACTAACGGGTAGAGAACTCGGTCGTATATAGTGTAGTAGTTTGGTAAATCCGAGGTCGTCCCAAGAGCTAAGGTTTACTAGTTTTAATTTGATTATGTCACTTTTGAAAATGTTTTTAAAGTTGATTTTAATAACTACAGGAAAGTAAATGCAATAAAGTAAATTGATAGAAGTATTCAGGGAGAAAAGCGTGCTAGCCTAACCATTTCGTTACTAATGCTATGATTACATTTTCCTGTGCAATGTTCAATTATAAGTTCCATTAGTGGTTCTAATATCGACAGACCCGAATTGGCATTTGAGGTCTGTCCTATACTTACTCTGCGATCCCACATTCCCCTACGATCACACGAGCAGGGCATCCAAGTTTGTAGTGGTTAATTCCCAACTACCCTTAAGACCAATCTATAATCTAAACCGATTATTAACCCCCTCTGAAAGAGTTCCTGTGCTTTTTAAGTATTTAATATGGCAAAGGCGGTAATTTGGTCAATTCCTACACTAGGGATAGGTGTCAAGCTACCCTAGTACCCCGCTAATCCCAGGTTCAACATGGTAAGTCTAATATCAGGATTAACAAGATCTAAGCCACCCTCTATACTACCAAAACACAAGGATTAATGAAAGGCTATAAGGATATCTAACATAACCATAATTGAACAGGAAACAATACTTTTAACAATAGTAAATACATGGTTAGGCCAGCACTTAGAGTGCTTAGCCGCTCATGGTAACAGAAATGCAAGAATTAATGAAAGTAATCATGGATTGAATCATCATTGTTCTTACAGTGAATGTTATGAACGATTAAATACAAGTATTAAGTAAAGTGACTTCTCCCTTGGACCTTCTGACGAAATGCTTCGAACCTTAGGGGCTTGGATCACCCCTTTTAGCTGTGTAGTGAGTTGTGGAAGTGAGTGATGCTGAATGAGCCGGATGAGGGCTTTATTTATATCAATCAAAACTGTTACGCCGTAACCCTTATGAGACGTTACGCTGTAACCCTGCTACGTAAGCTTCTAATCTTCTAGGCTAAAATGATGTTACGGCGTAACCTTGTCGCCTATGTTACACCGTAACGCTGACTCAGATAAATCATCTTCTATGAATTTTGAATGTTACGGCGTAAAGTAGGAGATGCTTTACACCGTAAAGGTGTGATGACTCATTTCTTCATAAGAAAATGTTACGGCGTAACCCCTCGGGGGTGTTATGCCGTAAACTGCCTTGAACTCTTCACTTTAGTGCATTTATGTCCAAATCCCACGTCATTTGCTAAAATGCTCACTCAGTCTCTGAAAACTAAATATAGACAATTAACTAACGTTTTCAGACATTTATAACATATTTATAAGCATTTTCATAGGGAATTTGATATTAAAATGTATTAACTATTTGATGTTATCAAATATCCCCCCACTTGACTTCTACTTGCCCTCAAGTAGAACCGTTTAGAATAATTTATAAAAATATTTCCCTAATTTAACTCGTAAAAATGAATTTATAAGTTACTTATGCTAGTAAATACCAGAGCCGAACACCTCACGAAAAGGGGATCGAAAACACTCAACTCTCATTACTAATCTAAGTGTTTCATTTCTGGGTGATCACTCAATTGCACAGTCATAGCATGTATTCTATCATAAGCTTAGAAAGTACACAAGTCTCCACTAACTAGAATTAGGGTCTAAAGAGTCTCAAAGGCAACATGGGTGACAAACAGGTTTAAGGGTGAATCATCCTGCAGTCCTTTTCCAAAAGCGTTACACCAACAAGGGCGACAAAATCACATATACACATCTATAACGATTGAATAGACATACATGATTACAATCAAATCCCTCATTCGAGCAAAACCAATGGTCGGGATGTAGAACGATATAGGGTAGGATAAGACACATGATACACAATAATTGTTGTTAAATAAAAACACGAAACAATTAGTCTAAAGTAATCTAAGGTTGTCGTAACTAGTTACTGTCTATCCATAAGTCCAAGAGTCTAAGTCCGAAAATCTGATCTTCAATAATGGGCTACTAGCTCCATTCTTCATAATTATTAAGATGGCTTATAGTTGCACCATCTTTACATTTTTAGCACATAGATGGCTTATAATTGCACCATCATTTTTCAAATATATAAATGCTACATGAGTTTGTATCTTTTTATTATTACCCCTGCAACGTTTGATATAATACATATGTCCCCCACTTGAGATGAACAATATCGATAGTGATGACATAGGGGGGGGGGTCTTTATAGATCATTAATGATTTGGTCTTCCACGAATGCATAAAATTTCCGTACCCATTCTCCCAAACCATAAACTTAAGTAGCCAGAGATTTCAACATGAAGAGAATAAAGACTACATGGTAGGCTAAGGCGATATGGTGTAACGAAACATATAGGGTTTAAACAGAGATTGGCTTAACAAGGTGATCTAGGGGTATTTTGCAATAACATTGAGTGCAACAAAGGTTTTACACGGGGAGGTCGACAAGTCAGTGTGCCAAGTTGATAAACACACACACATATATAGGCTTTTTGGGTATTTTCCTAAGATGTTGCCTTCTTGAACCGTCTATTCCAACTAACCAATTAGGTCTTGACAAGATGTACAGGTCAAGTTCTAAAGTCTACAATACTACCGGCACTCTTATATATTTGGTGGATTTTTGTATAATAGATGGAATATTAGGCTTAACCTCACTAATTAAATTACGGGATAATAGTGTGCTTGACAAAGATTAATTCTAGTTTAGTAAGAAAAACATGTCAAAAATTTAAAATTAGCACTTTTTTTAAAGAAAACTAGAAAACCAAAGGCAAATATAGGTCAAGTGGTAATTCTACTCCCATCCCCTCACTTGGTTTGTACAATGTCCCTATTGTACATTTAAGGAAATGAAATTATAAAATAAGAGTAGAATTAAAACAAAAGACTCCCCTAAGCATTGCTCTCCTCTTTGAATGATGACTGCAAGAGATGAATTCTTGCAAAGTGTCTATAGAACAACCTTTTTTCCCTTGAAATCATTAAACAACAACAAACATTAAACGTTCATAGATAAATATACACTAAAATCTAACTCACTTTCGTAGGAATCACGGTTGCATTTAGCATATGCAACAAGCCTTTTAAACCACTTGGTGTCCCAAGTGGACGAGTGAAGTCTCGTGAGGGTTTCCAGAGAACATACCCACAAAGTTCATTTACTTATACACGGTTTTGAAAAGGTTTCAAACTTATTTTAGTTTTCAAAAAAGGTTTTACGGTGTACCATGGGATTGGTTACACCGTAAACTTATGGTTTTTAAATTTTAAAATTTGAAATAAGAAGGTTACGGCGTAACTAATGCGGAACTTTATGCCGTAATGATATCTATTACGGCGTAACCAAGACAGAACCTTGTTACCACACAAAAATGAGTCAAGGAGACCTCGAATTCCACTTCCCTTGTGGAGAGAACCTACAAAATAAGAGAGAAACCAACAAAAACCAACTAAAATGCAGAAAATAAAAGATGGGTTATCTCCCGATAAGCACTTTTGTTTATTATCGAGTCTTTAAGTTAGACTCAAGGCGAAAAGTACGTCTTTCTGTGGATCCTCCTTCCGCTGTCCACTTCCTTACGGATCATATCCCTGAATCTTGACCCGTTTTCTCTTCCCATTGGCAAGGCATCCATTAATTCTTTAGTAACACAGATGAAACTTTGGCCAGTGTCAAACGAGTATCTTTTTACTTCGAAAGTTTCTACGTGAACCATTGACGGTTCGTACTCTTTTATGTTAATTCTAAGTTTTAGCCTTTCCTCCTCTTCTGATTTTTGATCATGCCACCAATAGGTATTATCCCCTTGCACTTTCCTATAATTTTCCCATATATCCTCCAGTATATGTCCTTTCTTTTCTATTCCTAATTCATATCCGTCTGCTAACTGGTTAATTTCTAGATCGAACATCCACTTATAGTCGTCAAAACTCCTTTCTCGTGGGTCTTTCACTACATCTTCTTGAAAACAATCAATTAGCCATGTTTTGAGTAGAGTTTTCTTTACTGGTTCACTTACGTTTGTGTGTCCTACCTTTGTTAATAGCCAATCCTTGAAAGGGTAGTCCTTGGGTCTAGGATTAAGATTCTCTTGGACCTTGGTATACCTTGAAGTGAGAGTGTTTGGAATGTTAATACACCATTCTTCAAATCTCTCGTCCCAAATCAATCTTTTCTCTTGGTTTTCTCCGTATGTAACTAACAGGAATTCAGGAAATGATAAACTGGCCCCGTTTATTTTCTTTCTATCATCATCATAGTAACATGACCATTTTTTAAGATCTCTATCTTTATTCATTTCATACATCTCATGGCCTCCTTTACATTCTTTTATGTTTGGATTACATGTTGGCCAAAATTTGAAGTTCGCCTTCCAGAATTTGTTTAACAGGTTTACAGAAGTGCGTGCTAGGGAGGTTTATATTAAATTCAAGTTTTCTTGGCTTCTTACGACTTCGTCTGTAACATTCCGTATTTAAGGTCACTATTACTTTATTTCTATTTTTATTTTAAGCAAAGTCATTGATTTTACGTTTACCCGATTTCGTAAGAATTTTCCCGTTCTTAGCTTTAAGTGAGTCGTATTTGGGAATCTATTCACTCTTTGTGCCTTAAGTGGTTTAATATTCTTATAATACTCCCCGATGATTATAATTTACATAGTTGTCATTTTCCGTGGTGTTTCGCGTTTACGTAAATTTCTTGCTTAAAACTCGCGTTTTACCTTAAACCTTACTTTTATTTAACTAATACTTACACCACCTTTAAATTAAATACTTATAAAAAAAATTATATTATTTCACATACCAA
>BQNB010040751.1:36463-47197 GCA_026074375.1 Tanacetum coccineum
GTGGGTAATTTGTGGGTATTCCGTGGGAAATTTCACACGAGATTTTTTCCGTGGGAAAAGTCCGTGGGTAAAAGCTGTTTTTGTAGTAGTGTTTACCTTTACGAGGTTTAGAAATCTCACTTGGTACATCATCAGAATGATCATTCCTTTGAGATTCAACCGAATTTGGTATAACATCCTTTGGTCTAGCTATTGAAGAGAAATGATTCTCATCAAATATTGCATCTCTTGATTCTATAGTTGAGTTAATAGACACATAATCATTAGGTTTAATAACATAAAACATATATGCCTTGGAATGCTCATCATATCCAACAAAGATGCAATCAATACCCTTTTCACCTAAAGTTTTTTCTTTTCGGGTCCGGAAGCCTTACAACGGCCCCACAACCCTAAACTCGTAAATATGATAAGTTAGGTCGTTTATTATATCAAAGTTCATATGACGTAGTCTTGTTCCTTTTATTAGGAACCATATTCAATAATAGCAAGCCGTTAACATGGCTTCTCCCCAGAACCCCTCACTCAAACCCGAGTAAAATAACATGGAATTAACCATTTTTTAAGAGCTTTATTTTTCCTTTCAGCCACACTATTTTGCTGTGGTGTGTAAGGAGCCGTAGTTTTATAAATGATTCCTACAAATTGGAAAAATATAAGATCATAATATTCACCACCTCTATCTGTGCATAAGATTCTAAGCAAGCCACGATGTTTCAATTCAACTTCTATTTTATAAATTTTAAATTTATCAAGGGAATCCACCAAGTCTTTGTTACTGACTTCATGTTAAGGCATAACAACCAGGTGTTACGGCGTAATCTTGTAATCATTTTCCTGGTTATAGCGTAAATCAAATGTTTACGGCGTAAACCCATTAATTGATTACGGCGTAACCAATTCCCAAATGATTTTTTTGCCACTCTATATCATAGTAGAGTTTAGACTCCCTTATTTCATACAGAAATGCAACTATTTAAAATACACTTCATTTTCCAAACAAACATCGATCAAGACAACGCATGTCCTACTTGTTCCATCGGTAGACAATGACGAAAACAAAGACAAACATTAAAGCGTGTCTTTTATTCAAATCAGGTTATGTAATTTAATGTACTTTGAACTTCTAACAAGAATGACCAAGAATTTCAGCCAATTCACTTATTTCAATATATGAATAGCATTGATAATTCACAATTTTATCAAACAAAACAAAGTATATATCATATACATTCTACTATATCAAATAGAATATGTAATAAAAGCAACATTCATGCATATACCAATAAGAGACCAATTTATAAAACCATCATAGCAAAATTACAGAGAATTACTCTTACAAACAGTCATACATAAAATTTGATTTTAAAAACAACATCAAGGCAATTGATCAATAATTAAAATTAATTAATATGTTAACCCAATAATCTTTGACGAAATAATCATTTGATACAATAAGTATTTCACAATCCAATTCCTGGTTATAGCGTAAATCAAATGTTTACGGTGTAAACCCATTAATTGATTACGGCGTAACCAATTCCCAAATGATTTTTTGCCACTCTATATCATAGTAGAGTTTAGACGCCCTTATTTCATACAGAAATGCAACTATTTAAAATACACTTCATTTTCCAAACAAACATCGATCAAGACAACGCATGTCCTACTTGTTCCATCGGTAGACAATGACGAAAACAAAGACAAACATTAAAGCGTGTCTTTTATTCAAATCAGGTTATGTAATTTAATGTACTTTGAACTTCTAACAAGAATGACCAAGAATTTCAGCCAATTCACTTATTTCAATATATGAATAGCATTGATAATTCACAATTTTATCAAACAAAACAAAGTATATATCATATAAATTCTACTATATCAAATAGAATATGTAATAAAAGCAACATTCATGCATATACCAATAAGAGACCAATTTATAAAACCATCATAGCAAAATTACAGAGAATTACTCTTACAAACAGTCATACATAAAATTTGATTTTAAAAACAACATCAAGGCAATTGATCAATAATTAAAATTAATTAATATTTTAACCCAATAATCTTTGACGAAACAATCATTTGATACAATAAGTATTTCACAATCCAAAATGATTCTTCATCAAATGAACTGATGAGAAGATACATGCATTTGACTGTATACTTATTCAACAACTTGTAAAGTAACCATTGCCAAAGAACTAACCAAATAAAAACCGGTTACCAGCCAAATAGAACAATTGATTGTTACTCGTCAAATTGGATCTTTGAACCATTGCTTTAATTCATCCATTTATAGATTCACATAAAATAGATTTCATTCAGAAAGTTAACCTTCCTCAAAATGAATATACCTACGATTAAAGTTTTAACCAATTCTCCAATTTGAGTAATTATTAATAGATTTGCATAAAAATCTATATCAAAGACATTGATTTATCTTTCAATTCAACCATGAAAATCAAAATATAATTTAGTCAAATTGTCATGGAGGTTCAAACTTTAAATTTGAACACACATAAAAATCTAAACCACAAAGTATAAAAGCAAGCATACCGTACTCCGAATTAATTATCCTCACGTCTGTATGGGTTAGAAACCCTTCTAACAGATTCATTATATCATCCTCCAAAATCATGTCTTACAACATGTCATATTTTTCACATCTTGTAATTATGGTCGACCCCACGTGTATTGCAAAGTTTAAATACCCTTCCATCAAAATAGAAATTGTTTCTGGTTTGCAAAATTTCCATTAAAATACCAGATACACTCCAATACTCGTTATAACATATTTTAGTATCATGTTTAGACAGATCCACACATCTTCCACGATTTACCAACCATGATTATTGATGTGCTGTCATTGTATGGTATATTTAAGATGATTCAAGTTTTAAATTTATGTTATGCTGACTAAACCAAAAACAACACTTTAACGCGAAGTGTACCCGATCGGTAGTAGTTTCGTGGTAAGTAAGGTGTCGAACACTTGAAGCAAGGTTAAATCTCTCAATTTAATTAATATCTTGGTTATCTAATATATTCTATTCTATCCTAATCCTATGTTAAACCTATGTCAGTCTAAATCCTAATTCTAACGGGAAATGGAGGGTTTTCAGCCTAAGAGACTAGCACGGTTTGGTTGGTGTCTATAATCAATTCAAGGCACTATTACCCACGCAAGCTAATTAACAAAAGATAAAAGAGCGGTCGAACCTTATATAAAAAAACTGTATTAACCATTATTAATCCGATTAGAACGTTGGTTTGTTTATTTAGTGCAATGATTTCTTCTCTCAAGGTGGCATATCATTCTTAAGACTTAGGCGTTACATCATCCTAAGACCTAGACACAATAATTCTGTCATAATTAAAGCATCCACATAAAGCATCCTATTTGCTGATTATAATCTATTTTAGGGATTAAAGCAATGGTGATCTTGTTAAACCCTAGCTCATAGAGACTTTACCCACTTATCACTTAATGGCAGTTTATACACTAGTAGTCCACTTGTCCAACTATCCAATAGAATCAGAACGTTACTTGTTGAATTATCTAGGTCACCTTCTAGTCAACACGATCAATAAACCATTGGCAATATCCAATTAACTAGTTAAGCCCGAAGCGTATCCTAGACACAGACTTAGAAGGACAATATTTATGTAACTATGATTCTAGATGTATAAATTACTATATGGAGAGCTATCCCAGACTCTATATCTGCTTGGTTCGCTTCACTAGATCCAGTTAAATGATAGGTCGCATACAAAAGCGCGTAAACAAGTATAAATTGATAAACATAAACAAGCACTCAACGATAAATCAAGAAATCGAGATAAACAAATACCAAACATTCAAATCTTCATAATAATGGCTAATACCCGAAGGTATTATCCTTCAAACGTCATAATAAATACAAGAGCAATTATTTAGCCAAGGTAAACTAACCGAGTTAACGAATGATACCAAAAACTGAACGATTACTATAGTATATGGAATTACACGTTGTCTTCTATGGAATTGAATACGTCGCTCGACCTCTTCTGCTCTTTTTCTCCTCTGAAAATCGACTTTTGTGGTTTAGGTATCGAGAATATGATTTAGCACACTTAAAACTCGTTTTTGAGTTTTGTATTTATAGGGCCTGGAAGTCGGTTGGATACGGCGTATCCAAGTGCTGGATACGGCCTATTGGGGATTTCTTGGAGTAGGGACCACGTTTGATATCTTCTAAAATATTATATTGATTCCATATCTTGAATACGACGTATTGAATCCTCTAGATACAGCGTATTGATCTTTATTCCTGAGTGGTCTTTGGTGAGTGCAGGCACGGATACGCCGTATCTTCCTTGATGGATATGGCGTATTGGTCTTCAGAATAGTAATCTTTAAAATATCTTCATTTAAGCTCCAGAATGCGCGTCTTTTGCTATCTTTCATCAATTACTCTATAATTACTATAATTCTCAAATATAAACGATTAAGTAACAATTCTTTGCAATAACTATACAAAATGAGTTAATAACATGGGATAAATGATGCTATAAAATAGACGTTATTTGATGTCATCAAATATCCCCCCACTTGAATCCTACTTGTCCTCAAGTAGCATTTAGAAGTTTATAAAAATGTATCCCTGAGAATATTTTCCGTTAAAGCACTTTTTCGATCTATTACAAGTACGCAACCAAACACCTCACAAAATAAGAAGATGAAAACACTCAAATCACTCAACTAATCTATGTGGTAACATGTAACTAATTCGCTCAATTGCTCGATCATGACGAGTATTCTATCATAAGCTTGGCAAGGATACACATCTCCACCGCTAAAGCTAAGGAGTAACAAGTTTATAAAGGTAAATATGGGTTTTTGTATGGAAAGGCGTATGGTTTGATCATTCTATAATCTTTCACCAAAAGTAACATTCCAACAAGGCAGCTGAAGCATACATACACACCTGAATCGCCGGGATAGACATGAGTGTTTGATCACATTCCCATTCGAATTTAACCAACGGTTAAGATGAAGAATGATATAGGGTAGGAACCTTCTAACTTTCACTAAAAGTCAGAAACCAACAAGGTACAAGACATGCATACACACCCGAATCGCCGGGATAGACATGCATGTTCGTATGAATCCTTGTTCACGTAAAACCAAAGGCTAATCATTAGGTGAGAGGGAAGTAAATTGTTGTTAAGTAAAAATCAAGAAAGAAATAGATTAAGGCTTAAGATACAAGTTGCTAGACACCTATTTCCTGACCGTTACCATGATAAAGACAAAACTATTTACAACGTCTTGATCATCGATAAAAAACAACAACCTAAGTTGGCATTCCCGTAACGGTCAACTTCCCAATCGTCCCAAAACTTTACATACTCTACAAGGTAAGTGGCGATATCTTCCACTTTGTATAATACTCTACATCATTGATTTTTTAGACGTATCGACGAATAATCAATCCTTCGTGTAATTCCTTTGCGAAACGATTATCTTCAAACTTTCTTTCTCACTCTTTTTGTATTTTTCTCATTTTTTCGATTTTTTTACTAACGATTCTTCAAAGCTCGGTGTAGTTTCACCAACTTCACGATCATAATAATTCTCTGTAGAGTTTTCCCGTTCCTCGCCATTGTCCGGGGTGGTGACAGATTGGTAATCATAGCCAAGGTTATAGAGAACTAGGTGGATTGGCCTAGACTATAACCTAAGACCCGTCGTTTATTTGCGTATAGGATCTATGTGCGCGGTGTTCTGCTTTTGTTTACTTTTATGTGTTCGCGGTTGGGTGCTTTAGTTATGTCAGTCATTGAAATGTGTGAGCTCAATATTGAATCATGACTGAAAGGGGATATATAATACGGGTGGCCGAACATAGTTAAAGCGTATCATAACTCACTCATGACTTGATAAATGTTGTTCACACACAAATCGATGTGGACACCATAGAGGTGAGTTTATGGGTATATATCTAGTTATATATAGTAATATATTCTATATATATATGCGAGTCTTCCCACTTACCTAACGTTGCCCATGTTCTCCCTCGTATAGATAATGCCGCCAAGGATGAGGACCCGAAGTGCTGGCCGGCCTGCTGCCGAATCATTAGGAGGGGGAACGGGTGAACGGGTTGGTAGAGGTGGAAGGGGTAAAAGACCTAGGAAAGGTAATGATGAGCGTGTTGAGGATTAATGGTCAAGGTAATGACCAGGGTTTGGGAGCTAATGGGGGTGTAGAGGGAGTCAATGGGAATGTAAAGGGAGCTAATGGGGGTGCACCCGACTTCTCAACAATCATTACCCAACAATTACAGAACCTCTTACTCGCCATGCTAGCTCAGGTTAGTAATCGAGGAAATATAGGAAATCAGAATGGTAATGTGGTTAATGAGAACATTCAGGAGAACATTGGGAATGTGTTAGTGAATGACAAACCAAGTCGGTTGTTCATATTAAGGGAGTTTCATAGCTTGTAACCCTAAGGAATATGATGGTAAGGGAGGTGTTGTAGTTCTTACTCGTTGGATTGAGAAAATGAAGAACGTACAGGATATGAGTGGTTGTAGTAATGACCAAAAAGTAAAATACATTGCTGGTTCATTTGTGGGTAAGGCTTTAATGTGGTGGAACTCTCAGATCCGCACGCTAGGCCGGGAAGTTGATGTTAGTATGTCATGGAATGACTTTAAGTTTATGATGATACAAGAGTCTTGTCTTAGTCATGAGATGCAAAGTTTGCATCTGAATTGTGGAACACGCATGGTCGGGGCTGCCATGCTGCGTATACTGATAGGTTTCGATGATTAGCAAGGTTAGTCCTGTATTTGGAAACTAACCCCGGAGAGGAGGATGATTAAGAGGATGTGGTATGGCCCTTGCATCACAAATTCATAGTATGGTGCAGCAACAGAGCCAAAGTACAATGCCAAAAGGCTGTGCAATTTTCCTGGTGCACTACCGATGAGGCTGTGAGAAATGGAATCAGATTAAGAAAGATTGAGAGAAAGAGGAAATGTGGGGTAAAACTAGCAAGATAAAAAGGTATGGATGATAAAGAAGAAGGACTAGGACTGGGAATGTTTTTGCTACTACTATAAACCCTGTAGGAAGAGAGAATATAGGTACTTGGCCCAAGTGTACCATCTGCAACTCCTACCATGCATCCGGAGGGCCTTGCTGCACATGCTTTAATTATAACCGCCCGGGTCATTTGGCAAAGGATTGTAGAGGTGTGCCAAGGAATGTGAATCTACAAGCTTTAAACCAACTATTAGAGCATGTTTATGAGAGAGGTATTACCAGACCATTGCGGTCAGCAATTCCTAGATTGAATAGAGCACAAGAACTGGAAGGAAATCATCGAAACTAAGTTGCTGCTAATAACGGGGGCCAAGGTCATGGAAACCAAGGGAACTAGGCTAGGGGTAGGGCATTCATGTTGGGAGCAGAGGAAGCTCTCCAAGACCTGAACATTGTGACGGGTACATTTACTTTGAACAATCATTTTGTCACTACCTTATTTGACTCTGGTGCCGACTATAGTTTTGTTTCTACTACTTTTATACCTCTGTTAGGCTTAGAACCCAGCGACTTAGGTTTTAGATATGAGATTGAGATAGCTAGCGGGCAGCTAGTAGAGATTGGATAAGTTATAAAGGTTGTAAAACTAGAAATCGAGGGTCTGTCTTTGACATCGAGTTTGATGACCTTTTGGGCATGGGTTTTGATGTGATTATAGGTATGGACTGGTTGTCTAATTATAAGGCTAAAATAATTTGCCATGAGAAGGTAGTGAGGATACCACTACCAGATGGCAAGGTGCTTAGAGTATTAGGAGAGAGACCAGAAGAGAAATTAAGACTCTTGATGAGTGCTAAGGCTAATGAAAGGAAACAAGAAGAAATTATTGTGGTTAGAGATTTTCCTGAGGTATTCCTGGATGACCTATCTGGATTACCGCCTATACGGGAAATTGAGTTTTGAATTGAGTTAATCCATGGAGCAACGCCGGTAGCCAAGTATCCCTATCGTTTGGCACCTTCTAGATTGGAGGAGTTGTCTGTACAACTCAAGGAACTCCAAGACAAAGGTTTCATTCGACCAAGTTCGTCGCCTTGGGGAGCGCCGATATTGTTTGTTAAGAAAAAGGATGGTTCTTTTAGGATGTGCATTGATTATAGAGAATTGAACAAGTTGACTGTTAAGAATTGTTATCCACTTCCTAGAATTGATGATCTATTTGATCAACTGTAAGGGTCGTAGTTTTTCTCAAAGATAGATCTTAGGTCTGGATACCATCAGCTGAGAGTGCATGAGGATGATTGGTCGGCGCGAACTCATACCTCTTCTTATATATCAATAAGAAAATATAAATATACAACAAGGGATCAGAATCCGCAAGATCAAGAAAACCGGAAGCAGTATAGGGTGTTCCCGGGTCGTTATGTCCCAACGAGGCTAGAATGGAATATCGAAAGACGATTGATGAATTATGTTTAAATATGACCAGGATGTGAATATGATTGGGTACTAAACCTAATAGGCAAATAAACACAAAGATAATCAAGGAACATAAGCTAGAACAAGCATGAAAGCTACTAAAAACTTTTACACTAGGCTACAAATAAGCTCCTAATTAGCTAAGACAGATAAATAAGCCTAATCTAAATCAAAATAAGCAAATTAAAAGCATGTAATAAGCTAAATTAAACAGAGAAACATAAAACCATAGTACTAACAACAGTACTAACAGTATTAACTACCAGTACTAACTTAGAGTTAGTACTGCTAGGCTTAAGTTAGTACTGTTAGCTAAAGGTTAGTACTGCTAGCCTTAACAAAACACAATTAAACAAGAAATAAGCAAATAAGCTAAAACAGAAGGTTAACTACCCAAAATAAGCACTTAAGCATAAGAATAACAACCAGAATAGACTATAATGATAAATAAGCTAGAAAACTAAAACTGATAAACTCTTAAAGTTATTTTGGAAAAGACAAATAATTTCTACTGAAAACAGTACACTAAAATAAGGCTAAATCTACCTAAAAAGCTAAAGAAATCTTCAAACAAGCTGAAATAATAAGCTGATGAGCTAAATTGAACTGCCAGTACTAACAGTACTAACTTGGAGTTAGTACTGGTAGTGTTAAGTTAGTACTGTTTCTAAAATGAACTAGCAGTACTAACTTGGAGTTAGTACTGCTTGTTCAAAACAGCTTTTAACATTTCCAAAAATTATTTTTATTTCAAACTTATTAAAAACAGATTATCAAATAACAAAGTAAAACACTTATAAGCAATTTTCAATCCATAATAAGCACTTAAATAAACATGAATTAGTCTCTAGCAGTATAAACTTAAACCAACAGTTGTATTAATAAACCGAGCAGTTCTGCAATAGAGCAAGTAAGTAAGAAAAGAGAATTACTACACCCTTGCTCAAAACGAGGGTCAACATGAATCTACAAGCTCTAGCTTGCATAGAACAAAACAAGCATATATTTGGCATTTTGAGTCCGTTTTTGGTTATTTTAGCTTGTTTTTTAAAGGTAAAAGGTATGTGTAATTAAACACATACCAAAAAGCTAGGGTATGAGTCCATTTGGTTTTCCATTACAACCAACTTCCAAAATGCTTTCCACAATTCAAATGCAAAGGTAATTCAGGTTATTAAAACAAACTTAAGGTAATGTAAACTTGGAACACGAATTGCAAAACAAACTAAAATTTCATTAAACTTGGAAATTTTACAAATTGCAGAAAGGAAAAGTTTTTTTTTATATTAAAAACTAAAAATTACAGGGAGGAATGTACCGAGTGATCGGGATAAATATGTTTCTTTTTTCATTTTTGTTCGACTTCAGAAGACAACTTTCATTGACTTTTCTTTGTTGAGTTTGACTGTGTTTGTTTGCTGAGTATAAAGCTTCCTTGTGCTAGCTTTGTGAGTATAAACTCATAATATATCCTGGCCCTTAATTTCCTTGAATTCTCTCTCAACCCTTGGATCGAAAAAAATGCCCTTGGATTGCCAACTTGGCATTGTGGCCATGTGGGGTGAGTGGGAAGGTTTTGTCAAGTGGTTGATGGAGTGTTGCAGGGTAGAAGTATGGGAGCAAAACAGGGTGCTGGCTGGATTTGGTATTGGCGGGAAGGTTGGGAAAAAGGTTTATACAAGTTGGGTTGTGACAGAGAGGGGTTGAAGATGATTAAGGGTATGTTTGGTTTGTGTACAAGAAAAGCCCCTCCACATCTTTCTTCTTTTCATTCTCTTTTTCCCCTTTCTTTCTTTTATAAATGAAGTTTCCCAAATTGGCATAATCAGCCCCTGTGGTTGTTTCCTTAATAATATAACTTAGGGGTTTGGCATTTTTGACCCCTCAAGTTATATTTTTCTTTGCTTTTTTTTCTTCTCGGAGTTGACTTGACTTTGATTGGGCTTCGTCTTCACACACTTTTCCATCCCGTGTCCGGTTTTGTCGCTTTTTGCTTGGCTTTTCGTCTTTTTGTGAGATATCCGTTCCTGCACAACACAATTAGCAAAACAAGCATATATTTGGCATTTTGAGTCCGTTTTTGGTTATTTTAGCTCGTTTTTAAAGGTAAAAGATATGTGTAATTAAGCACATACCAAGTGTAATAAATGTGATTTAATAAATATAGGGAAAATCTCTTTTTCTTAAATTTAAATATGCTTTTGAACTAAGACTATT